>JANHGO010007629.1:0-57253 GCA_024606505.1 Aquila spilogaster
CCTGCTTTGGCAGGGGGGTTGGACTAGATGATCTCTGGAGGTCCCTTCCAACCCCTACAATTCTGTGATTCTGTGAATAGTATTAATTCCACTATATAAACTTTAACGCTACTGTGATATGAAGCACTCCTTTGCCTTATTCTTCCATTTAGCAGTAGTGACATCATACACCATAAATCAGACTTAGTGGCTCATGAATTAGCAGGCCTCAAAGCATATACTGACAGGATCATTAAATGGTCCAGAGAAAAAAAGCTTTCAGCCCTATACCAGAAGAGAAGGAAAGGAACACAAAGAATTTATGAATCCTCTGAAGAACATCTAGTTGACTCAAAGTGCCTCCTATCAACATCTCATAGCATCTCTGCATCCACTGATGAAGACCATCACTTTTTTTCTTTCAGAGATATGACTCTTTTTCAACGTGCCCTGGTTATGTGAAGTTAGTCACATGGCAGACTTAGTACCATGATCTGTAAACTGCAATATGTGAAGTGAGGCAGTGCTTGTGCCAGATTTTAGCTTAGTTATGTGTGCCATATTTGTACTCCCTGGATTTCCTGTTGTTTCTATTAAGTAGCACAGTTGATGCAGACTGTACTCTTTATACTCAATTTCCCCCTCCAAAAAGTGCCTCTTTCTAGGAATTTGTCTTTTGTTATTGTTGTTCTCCTTCTAAAAAGAGAGTATTACAGTGACAGAAGTAAACAAAGCTATGGAGAGAGCTAAGAATGTTATTTAAATCATGCTTGACTTACTGGTTTTGAAGAGAGATTATGCTGAAACAAGGTTGTGAGTAATTACAGCTCTAGCAAATGTGGGAGGTTTTGAAGTGGGTTGTTATTAAGGACTTTATGACAAAACTGATTTCTAGCTACATGAGAACCCCCTCATTACTATGTCATTCAAAATATGAGTGAAACATATGAATGAATGCAAAGCAGACCCATGTTTAAAATGCTGAGATCTTAAGAGTAAATGTTAAAACAGAAATGTAGGAAGTTAGAAAGGACCTCAATCCTCTCCCTTTTATATTAACTATTTCTCCAGGAAGCGTGGAAATTTAAGAGTAGATCTCTTTGTGGATGAAAAAAAAAAAAAAAAAAGGAAGAAACATTGTGGCTATATATTTATGGACAAACTTTAAGTCAGATGCAAGTGATCATTTCTAAAATGCCAAAGACCACTGTTTTTCAAAATCCCTAGGTAGCTACTCCCACTGGAAGTCAAACATGATCTGGTAGTTTCACTTAACTGGTGAAATGATTGAACAATTATAATGGGCTTGTATGCATTGTGATACTTTTTCCCAGAGAATATCTCCGTAGTAATTAAATCCTCAATAAAACACACTGACTTAAGTCACCCATGCAACAGGGACAAGAAAAGCATCTGTGCTGGTCTGGAGCCAGCCATCTTCCTCCAGCTTGTGGCAGGCACTCTCTCTTCTCTCTTTTAGATGCTGGCCCCAGGGCTCATTTGCCAACCAGGGCCACAGAGAGTAGGGGAAAGGTCTGCTCAGGATGGTACCACTTTTGTGTCCACTTCCTCATTCCAACTGAGTCCTACCTGCTAAACTGCTGAAATGGTCAGTCAGCAGTGGGTTGCCCCTAAAAATTCCCTTTCTCGTTGCAGTCATAAAAATGGACACTTAAATTCAATATATGTTATAGTCTGTGAGAGAGAAAGGAATATCTATGTCTCTGGCAAACTTGAGTTATGCTGGGAAAAAAACACTGGAAAAAAATTATAGACCTGTGGTGTCATTTCATAAGTCAGGCAAAGGAAGTGATATAATAAATACTTGTGCTCATCCTCTTTTGCTGATGTTGTTTTTCATTTTGATTAGTGATTTTAAAAGGCACATTTCTTCATTCTTACCTTTAGGAAGGTTTTTTATTATACTGCTCCTATAAGTACAGGAAAACAGCTCACAATAAACCAATGTATTTACAGAGTCTAGGACATTCATTTTCTCAAATGAAATGATGCTGGTGCTGTAAAGAGCTGAAAATGTTTTACCAAACAATAAACAGCCTGAGGATCTTTATTAATGACAGACTTGTTAATGTGTGAAATACCTCCTAACTTTTCTTCAGGATGTTTAAATTAATCAACTGCTAGGAATAAGATACTGTTTTTCCTTTCAATCTCACTAACATCATTCCATTGACTTTGCTGGTATCTTTTCTGCTTTATACCAGTGCGATTGACGCATTAAGCCCTAAGTAAGTCCACACATAGCAGCAGGTCTTCAGGGTAAGGTAGAAGTAGTATTATTGTCCAAACCTAATTTTTGGATGATTGGTAAGACCAACTATATCGCCATAATAAAAATGTGCCCTAAATAGTCACTTCTCAACAATTTTGTATTCATGCAAAAGTTGCTTCTTCAAACTGACAATTAGCAACTGCTCCTCAATTAAAATATGAAGCAAAACAAAAGAAAGATATTAAGTCTCAAAACTTGTATTTGTCTTTCCTTTTGTTCTATGCTTGGCGGCAAAGAGTGATGGGACTGTGCAGTGCCAGGACAAGAGGCAATGGGTGCAAACTGGAACACAGGAGGTTCCCTCTGAACACCAGGCAGCACTTCCCACTTCTGTGCTCTATGGGTGACAGAGCACTGGCACAGGCTGCCCAGAGAGGCTGCAGAGTCTCCTCCATGGAGATCCTCAGAAGCCACCTGGACATGGGCTTGGGCACCCTGTTTTTCAGGGGATTGGACCAGACGGCCTCCAGAGGTCCCTTTCTACATCAACCACTCTATAATTCTGTGGTACCATGATGCACTACTCCAAATGGTGGTTGGTTTTGTGTGTTGTTTGAACTCAGGAAGGGAAAATCTGCATAAGGGAATTTTTCATTTTGTAGTCAAAATGAAGGACATAAGATAAACATAGAGTTGTTCAAAAGATAAAGGAAAAAAGATAATTCAAGCTACGAAACAAAGACATATCACTCCATCCAAAGCTCAGATGAATTGTCTAAAGGAGTTATATATATAAATTCTCTAAGCGTAACCCGGAATCTGAAGTGGAAATCCTAACTATTTGTTTTGCTAAATGCATGACTGTGCATCTGAGGTTACCAGAGGCTGTCGTGCAGCCACACACCCGAAGGGCTGCTGTGCATGTAGTGCTTTAGGAAAATGAAGTTACCTAGTTACCAAAGTACAGGACTATAGAATAAATAATCATGGAATTATTAACAAAATGATGGTTGGTCATTGAGTACGACTCTTTGCTCAAATCAGTGCCAAGTTTTCTTTTGCCTTTTTAAAGAATTTGGCTTGGCGTAGCTTTGCCATGTATTAGATGTTTTACTTTTACTCAAGACAATCTGTAACATAGCTTGCACATTTGTGAAATGGATGCTAGCTATATCTGTGAGGCAAAAGCACTAACCTGAAAGTAGTCTTCACACAGAACTGACTCATACTCCTTTCTATCTGAAGAAGGAAGCTAACTAGAGGTGTACACTGACAGATCCCAGATGTGAAAGATCGCAGAAAAAAGGATTCTGGGTTTTGTGAAAGACCGAGCTGAGAATTAACATCCTGTCCTGTAACATTCCAAGCAACATAACACTTTGAGGATTAGCAGTGCCTTCAGAAGCATCACACTGTCAGCCTGACCTCAGTGCCAGGAAAGGTTATGGAGCAGATCATCTTGAGAGAAATCACATGGCATGTGCAGGATGACCAGGGGATCAGGCCCAGCCAGTGTGGGTTCACGAAAGGCAGGTCCTGCTTGACCAACCTGATCTCTTTCTATGATCAAGTGACACGCCTGATGGATGAGGGAAAGGCTGTTGGCATAGTCTACCTAGAATTCAGCAGAGCCTTCGACAGTGTCTCCCACAGTATTCTCCTGGAGAAGCTGGCAGCCTTTGGCTTGGACAGGTATGCTCTTTGCTGGGTAAAGAACTGGCTGGATAGCTGGGCCCAGAGAGTGGTGGTGAATGGAGTTATATCCAGCTGGCGACTGGTGTTGAGTGGTGTTCCCAAGGGGTCAGTAATAGGGCCCATCCTGCTTAATATCTGTATTGAGGACCTGGACAAGGGTATTGAGTGCACCCTCAGAAAGCTTGCAGATGACATCAAGTTGGGAGGAAGTGTCAATCTCTCTGGGGGTAGGAAGGCCCTACAGAGGGATTGGGGCAGGCTGGATGAAGTTCAATTAGACCATGTGCTAGGTTCTGCACTTTGGCCACAGTTACCCCAGGCAGTGCTACAGTCTTTGGGCAGAGTGGCTGGAAGACTGCATAGAGGAAATGGACCTGGGGGTATTGGTTGATGCTTGGCTGAACGTGAGCTGGCAGCGTGCTCAGGTGGCCAAGAAGGCCAATGACATCCTAGTTTGTGTCAGAAATAGTGTAGCCATCAGGAGCAGAGAGCTGATCGTTCCTCTGTACTCAGCCCTAGTGAAGCTGCACATCAAATACTTTGTTCACTTTTAGACCCCTCACTGCAAGAAAGACATCAAGGCCCTGGAACATGTTCAGAGAAGGGCAACAAATCTGGTTAGGGGTCTGGAGCACAAGTCTTACAAGGAGTGTCTATGAGAGCTGGTATTATTCAGTCTGGAGAAGAGGAGGCTCAAGGGAGACATTATTGCTCTCTACAACTACCTGAAGGGAGGTTGTGGTGAGGTGGGAGTTGGCCTCTTCTCCCATGTAACTAGTGATAGGACTAGAAGAAATGGCCTCAAGTTGCGCCAGGGGAGTTTCAGGTTGGATGTTAGGAAATACTTCTTTGAAAGAGTAGTCAGGTACTGAAATAGGCTGCCCAGGGAGGTGGTAGAGTCACAGTCCCTGGAGGCGTTCAAGAAATGTTCCGATGTTGTACTGAGGGACGTGGTTTAATGGGAAATACTAGTGATAGGTGGACAGCTGGACTGGATGATCTTAGAAGTCTTTTCCAACCTTGGATTCTATGATTCTAATTGCTGCTGAGATCTGTGAGTCAAGTACAACGTTATAGAATAGGATCTTAACTGCTCTCACCTGTAAAAATTCAGTGAAATACTGAGAAGGACGAAAAGGGAAAGAAGAAACTGGTAATGGTATAAGCGAACAACTGAACACACTGGGCGATAGGGGGAAAACACTGGAAATTGATGCTGCCAGTATACCAAACCTATTAAGCTTTCAGCTTCTCATTCTCTTCAGATCTTCAATGACATTTTCTTGGCTAAAGGGTGAACCAGGCTGTAAATGCCCTTGAGTCACACGTCATTTGTGTAACTCCAGTTTGGGTAATGTTTGTTTGCGAATAGTTTTAGGGCAGTGTACAGGATTAACTCATTTAAAACTGACTACAAGAAGCATACTTTTGATAATCATATGTTCCCTCCAGTCATGCTTGAATTTATCTTCCCAATTATCTTTATCAACAAACATTTCCAGATTGCTTCTGATTTGTCTATTAAAATATACTTGGTGCTAATCAAAACTGTGCGTAACCTACTAATCATGCTGTCATGATTACATGTCATGCTACTAGCTCTACGGAGATGGCAAGATTCAGTGAAAAAAGAAAATTTCAATTATATGGTTTTCTAACCCGGTATTTGTTGATGAGCTTATTATGTAAATTCTAAAAGGGCAGGAAAAAGGATATGCTTAAGGGACTTGGACAGAGGTCAGCTGATGGTCCAGATCTGTAGTCAGGTTTTTAAATACATGCACATGAGAAAGGGTAGGCAAGAGCCTTTAGTGAGGTATGTTCCAGTGTGCTTTTCTAAGTAGTACTTAAGCAATTAATTTCAATTCACACACAGTGAACAAGTGCATGTAAATCTGAAACCATAAAATGCACAACTGTTTTGCAGCACTATAAATAAAAAAGCTCACACTTTTTTCACTGAAAAATACTACTTACCATTCTGAACTTGCTGTTTTTCTTTACTAAATTATTTTTTTTTTATTAATTACTTCCATGGTGCTAGCATTCATGTGCTCAGAGAAGTCTCAGTGATTTGTATACATGATCATGTCCATTCTCCAACTCATAATCTTGCCTGAAATGTTACAGTGACAGTCAAGAGGGCAAGAAGTAACATTATTATTTTTACTCCTTGGCCTGGAAACTAAGATCTGGAGAGATCAGGGTTGTTGGGAGTTCTGCATTTCTTTGAGTAGAGGTAAGTTGTAACAAGCACAGAAGTCTCCTATTTTCAGAAGCACTTGCTTGAACATAGCAGAGACCTGGATGGAACAGGCTGCAGGGCAAGATCCTAGTTTGTAATTTAATGACAGTCAAATTTACATCTTCCTTTAAAAGCATGTTGTAGAAGTTTCACAAGCTGCAATGAATGGCTTGCTTATTGCTTTGAAATTTATCAAACTGTGATTCTAGGAAATAGATACAAATGCATATTTTAAGGTGTAATAATTATGGGATTGATAAGGAAAACATAAAAAGGCCACTTCAAACCAATTTAAAATGATTGTGCATTGGCTTTCTCTCATCCTGGATTAAAAAAAATTATCTGAAATCAGAGTAGGAAAGAGGCAAAAGTATTTTATATATGTTCTTGCCTGTGTTTCCTTTAGACCTAAATCCACCTGAAATTGCTTGGGTCAGGCCCTACGGGTCTTTGCGTAGGCACAGCTTGTGTTGGAACCAAAGGTCAAATATCTTACTTCTTACAATAATCACAAAAGCAATGGGCTCATGGAACAGAGGAATTTGTTCCTTAGATCCATATTTCCAAAGGCGTCAAGCTGCTTCATAACTGCTGCTGGCCATTAGTGCACTCAGACTCTGGCTTACTGGTGTTCAGAGAATAAGTTGGAAACACTGAGAGGTGAGAAACTACTTCAAATGAATTGACTGCCTTGTTAAAGGGTGCAGAGGTGGGATTCTTGCAATGGTTAAAACTCATAAACCTCAGATGTAGCCATATGAAGTCAATCCCTCTGCTCCTGCCCTACAGTTAGTGAAGAAGTAGAGCTATAGAATATCAGACGCTTCCATGGAAGGAGATCCTTTCTCAACCCTGCTCATGCAGGCAGATAGCTCCGTATAGTTCTGGTGGGTACATCCTGTGGTGTCCTTAAGGAAACAAATACCAGTATAAAATTACTAGATCTTTTCACTTCCCTCTATTTTGTTTAAGATCCTGCTTAAGATTTGTAGAATTGAGTCTACAGCATTCACTTACTTATGTGCAATGAGTAAGTACAAAGTTCAGTGCAGAATGTATGCCTATTTCTAGGAAAAGATCCATTAGATATTTTCACAAAAAGAGCTGAAAATTCAAGTTATTTTCCTGAAAAAAGAACTGAGGAAGACACCAAGAAGAATCAGAAGAGAGACACCTTCTCAGTGTGAATGGTGATGAATGCAGATAAAAATGATGCATACGCAGTTTCCAGGAGTCATAGTGACATACCTACAGCTAATCATGGTGAGACATTTACACAAAAGAGTATACTGAACATACATAGTAGCGTTGCTAAATGAACTGTATGAACATCTGCATCTGAAGCTGTTAGAAATACAACTGAAGTCTTATTCTTTGTCTCCAAAGTGTGGATGTATGCATCATCAGGATGCATCAGCCAACCTTAAAATTAATCCAAATCATGACATTCTGAACAAGTACTGAAGGAAGAGGAGTAAGAGATCTAAGACCTTATGAAATATATTGGTGAACACACATTGAAGACAAACTTTTCTATCTGCTATTCTTCATACCGAAGTGCGAACATACGCAAAAGCAGAGGTACTGATGTCCTTTGCCCTTCTATAAATGCTCTACAGATAGCTTTGTAGAATGACAGCGTAGACTTTGAATGAAATGAGAATAGTAAAAAATGTTGTATGCTGTGGCTTAGGATGAACTCAAGAAAGCTGAGATACCTTCCCAAATGCTTGGAGACAAAGATGACATCTGCTGGGACAGATAATTTAATTGGAAATATGAGACAGAAAGAAGTAAAAATTCTTATTTTTGGTACTGGAAATTTAATTAGAATATCACAGGAAAAAAAAAAAGAGGAGTAAGAAGAGTAAACTAAGAAATTTGTTTTAAAGCAGAGAGAATGGGCTTTCATATATATATACATATTTATATATATTAAAAAATTAAAAAAGAATCCAGGAAATGGAAAGAGAACTTGGCCAAAATAGTGCCTTTAAAGAGTAAGGAGAAAAGAGGTTTTGGAGGCACTGGAGTTTAAGGATAAGAATGTACATTTGACCTCGCAGCTCAGAAAACTTTATTTGTTTTTGTTCCAGGCAGGCAGCAACACACAGTAGATGAGTTTGGGAAGGGAAGGCTGTGGGTAGCTGCAGTACCTGTGCTCACACAAAAAAGCAAATAGCATGTCTGTTCTTCCTGTGTCATATTAGGAGAAGCAGTATCTTCCACTCAAGAAGTTGATCTTAGTGGTGCTCTGGACACAATCAAAAGCAGCGCGTGTGAGGAAGAGACATTTGTTCCTCTTCCAGTTCTGTTTTTTTTTTGCAGTCACTCCTGCCTTGTTCTGACAGATTCTTTCCTCCACCTAAATGCCTAACATCAGAGAAAATTTCAGTATCAGCCTCCTCTTTTCCCATCACACCCAGTGGGAATTCTTTTGGCTGGAATTAGCCTGATTTTTCATCTGCTTTCTTAACTGTCCCTTGTGATCCTTTCCTGCTCCTGTCAAAGGGCTCTTCTTTCCCACAAGGATCTCCTCTGCTCTACAGCATTCCTCTGTTGCTACTCTGCCTTTTAACCTTTCTATTATGTTTTTTTTTGTTGTTGTTATTGTGGTTGTTTTTGCTTAGCCTTTCATTCATATTCACATTTCTCATTTTGCACCTCAGTCCTTTGCATCGTATCTGCTCCAGTCACCTTTGCCAGCTGCATTTAGAAATGTCAAGGCCTTACAGGGTTATATATCATTTGTTGATGCTTTTTGTTTTGTTTTTGTACAGATGGCTTGATGAAATAAGCTGCAAAATATGAAAGAGAGGGACAATATTTTCACCAATGCAAATAGGCAATCAGAAAGATTGTGCAAGGGCCCAAAAATCTTTATGTACCTTTGAGAAACTATAAATAATTCAGTACTTGAATTTCCTTGGCAGGTTCCTCTTTCTGAAAAAAAAATAATGGTATTATTTTGGCAATAATAATTCTATGCAATAACACAATAATAAAAATAATAAAATATCATAATTTTATATAATACAATATTATGCAATAATATTTGCATTCCTACTGCAACAATACAAATAATTGTATTACTGTATTACTGCTAGAAAAATTAAATGTAATTTAGCTGATAAACAGAACACAGGAAAAAGATGACAAAAAAGTTCAGCTGTTAACCTGGGATTTGGAAATCTGAGTCCAAATCTTTCTGAGGCATAAGGTCTTCATGTGGTTCTGAGCGAATAATGGTGTTTCTCTGTCCTTCTACGCACTATAAAAGAAGTTGGGTGGTTTCATTTTCACATAGAAGAGCAGTAATGACTACATTGTTTGGTTTTGCTCTGTCACTACATAAGTGCAGCACTGTACATGCCTACAGAAACAGTGGCAATTAATTACTCTCTTTCTAAATGCCTGACAGCATTCTGGTAACATTAAGCAGACATGTTTTCAATAGCTTTGTTTAACATGTATTCTCTTACACACAATATTTGTGTTTATGCATTCCTCCACAAATAGTTACAGAAATATGTTACAATAACTGGTGAGGTGGAGAAGGCCCAGGTTCCTACAGCCTAAAGAAGGTCAAAGGAGTGATTTAGATTTTTTTTTGCTTAAAGTAAGACTGCCAGTTCTATAGTTAAGAAGAATGGTTTGTAAACATCATTCATATTCTGAATGAGCATGCATTTCACATTTTGACTGTCCTCATCATCTTTCCTCTTATAAAAGTACAAAGGATGCAATATACAGAAAAAAACCTTGGGCATTGCTTCAAGTCCTTGTATGTTTTGTATGAATGCTTCTTTTGGTAACTCCTTTTGTAACTTCAAAGGGGCTTCAGAGCATCACTGGAAGTCACTTTTTGGTGACAACTCCTCGTAACTGTTCCTAAGAGGCTACTGGCGTTAGTCCAATACCTCGATTAAGAAACTTCTCACTTGGCATGCACAATGTTTTGAGGAAGAAATTACTTTCACACATAAGAGAAGACCAAGAGTTATGAACTATGTGTTCTCTTTGCCTCATTTTGAAAGGCTTAAAAACAGCCATAAGTGCTTAAAATCTTACTCTGAGCTGCAAAATTGTGCGTATTTTTTCCTTAAAAAGAAACGGGAAAGCTTGAGCTTAAATTGAATTAATGACAACTCTGATCATGATTTAATTCACAGCTTGTAATGCTGTAACGTGATGAAATGTACAGCAATAATAGTGGAGTGACACAATCCTACGCTACAGCAAATGAAAACAAGCCCAAATGCAGCAGCCGTAGACACAGAAACAGAGAAAAAACTGCTCACCTTCAGAAGGCCTCAAGTAGGCAGGGATCACCAGCAAGATACTCTCATTTCCATTGTTCCACAACCCTTAAATGAGGTCTGGGAAGGTGTAGATCCTGACTCCACCCCTTCTGATCACTCAGGTACATTGCATGCACCTGAGCTTCCCTGAGTTGGCCCTGCCTTCCCACCAGGTGCTCAATCACTGGTTCAGGCCATGACTTAGCATTTCCACTGCACAGCTATATGCTGTTACACATCTAGCAATTTTGAGGTGTCCATTTCATCAGTATAAGCTGTTAGATATAATGTCAGAAGCAAATGGTCAGAACCATTAGAAATCTGTTTTGCATATAATACTCAACAAAAATTTTTAAAAAATGAGTTTATTGTTTAAAGGTACAAACAAATGCATACACAACTTAGTGCACTAATGCTGATAAATACAATTTAAAAGCTATACTATTTTTTCCTGGTATTGTGTGAATGATTGGTAACAAAGCAAGATTTCTTTATGAAACAGTTCTCATTGTAGCATGCACAAATGGTTCTGAACTCAGAAAGACTGATAAAATAAAAACTAATTGACTGTTCTTGATAAATATCCATCAGTATGGAATGTTGCAAGGACTTCGAAGTGCATTCAACATAGAAAATATGTCATGGTCTGAATCTGCCAGCCCAAAGAATGTCTCCTTAATTTTTAGCCACAGACACTTTAGCACAACGGGTAAAAACAGACATTTAAGTGACATGAAAAATTAGCTTTGCAGAGAGCAACTCTGGGCTATTTGTAATCACAAAAAAAATAAAGACAGCAATGACTTCCCCGAAGACTTTATAGATACTGAAGTCTTGCAACACTTTGTGCATTTTAATCACCATGTGTCATATTGCAAATCATGTCAGCTTTTTGGGAAGCCCTCCCTACAGCCTGACACTTCTCCAACAGCAGCAGAAGAGGCTGAGATGACTACAGTATGGGGGATGCATCATCTGTCAGGGCTGCTGGTAAGAAATGAGGACGTATTCAGGCGAACAAGCACCCTAAGCAGCCACTGTTGGAGATTTCTGATTGGAGGGGTTGTCCCTTGAGGTGCAATTTACTATTTAAATCTGTCAAAAGCTTTCAATATGAAAGTTTAATTGCATCATTTGGAAAGGTTTTTATGAAGAAAGATGAGCTTAGCTCAAGGATGTCCAGTTAATACAGTGCTCTGGGTATCTACAACATCATGATATAAATGGCACTGAAAATGATGCAAGGACATATTTCCATCTTTCTTCCTTCCCTTTTCCATTATTTGACAATTTAGTCTATGGATAGAAAGTTTACACTTTAGGCCATCTGCCCTTTATGTCATCTCACTGATGACACTGTGCCCAGCATCCCCAGTGCCTGGCACCCAGCCCCAGTTCTGGTAGGCGCTGTTGCCCCAGCCACCCTCCCTCATCTCCTAGGCTGCCTTTGGTGGGACCCGGGCACCCAGCAGCGGCAGAAGCAGGAAGGTCGGGTAGGACAGATATAGAGGAAGTGTCTGGTAAAACCTTAAGGGGAAAAATAAAAGAAAAAAGAAAAAAAAATAAACCACCAAGAAACAGCAAATCACTCTGACTGTCACTACTCTGATTGACCTGTGAAGCTACCCCAGCTGTCCCAGATGCCCCAGAACAATCTAGAAGAGCAGGGTACTGTACTCTCCCTAAATCTCTGTTATCTGTCAGCTATGCATACAAACTAAAATTAATATTGCTTACTGTGGTGCTATCACAAACCCATCAAGAAGAAAGCCCCTCAGCCCCTTCCTACCTGCCCAACCCATACACTTACCTCAGCAGTCATAGGCACCCTCTCCAATTTAGTCATCCCTGGCAAAGTTTGTGCTTATCTCTGTCTTTACCTAACACTATTTGTAGAAGGGGAGATTAACCATAAAACAAAATTAATTGGCATGTAAAATGATTTGAAAAATGCAAATTAGACCATTAGGTCATTTAAAATGCCATGCATAGCGCAGCACAAAATTTGGTAGGGAGTAGGGGTGATTATTGCAGGTTGGCAGTCCAGCAGATGGCTGAGTGCTTGGGAACACCGACTGTGAGAAAAGGGTGTTGCTCATAGCTCCTGGACTGCCTCTTTCCATGTTAATAAACAATTACTACAGTAATGCAATTCCTATTAGCACTTTTTGCTGTACTGTGGGAGCCCGTTAACGCTGATATTTGCATAATCACAATGCTAGCACATGCTTATCTCTGCAGGGTCCATTTAAACTTTAGCATTTCCAAAGCTGTAAACTCAAGCTGGTAAAGTAAAAGGTGTTTTCAGTGCTTGAGTAATGGTGCCCATTTAGTTCCCACATTCAAGCTCTTATGGAGTATTTTCATAAATATTAGCTTTAGTTAGATACCACAGTGAAAACTATGTCTGTACAGATGCAATTGATACTGTATGTATCTTGCATAGTAGTTCAGGTGGACTGTAAGATGTGATTACATTTCATTAGACTTTTTTGTTCCATCTGTTTGCTCTTCCTTTGTGATCCAGTGAATGATAGGACAAAGGGAAATGATTTCAAACAAAAAGAGCGGAGATTTAGGATGCATATAAGGAAGAAGTTCTATACAATAAGAGTGGTGAGGCACTGGAACTTGTTGCCCAGAGAGGTGGTGGACACCTCGTCCCTGGAGACACTCAAGGTCAGGCTGGACGGGGCTCTGAGCAACCTGATCGAGCTGTGGATGTCCCTGTTCATTGCAGGGGAGTTGGACTAGATGGCCTTTAAGAGTCCCTTCCAACTCACAAGACTCCATGACACTATGAATCAGGAAACATTTTAACTGCAATGAATGCTACAATTCTTAATTGTGTGTGAAAGGTGATTGTGTGGGAATGTGCACAGAGTCCAGTTAGGGAGCTATGTCATTCTTACAGTGCAGGAAAAGGCACCATAAGCTATAACCAGATGGGACAACCTCAGAAAACAAACTGGGATATCAAGCTGGTGTCAGAAGGAAACTGCTAGTGTAAGAAAGTTTGGATGGTCAGAGCTGAAAATATGGTATGCTGGGAAGGCTGGACCTTCATTTCAGTACCACTGGCATCTCTATTTTTTTTTTTTTCTGGGTAGCCTGAACCCAGAAAACCATAAACCTGTCCAGCCCTATTTTGTCCTTCTCACCTGTAGGAGAGCTGTTGACTGGAATGCCCTGGGCTGCTTAAGAGGGTGATCAACAATATGGGGGCAGGGGCCCATGCCCAGTCCAGAGAGGAAGACTTCTCTTGAGGAAGATGATGAAGGAAGTGCTGGCCCTCATAATCACCTTCATGCTAAGAGTAGAAACAACCAGCAGTCTCAGGTTTGAAGGTGTCCGGTGAGCCAGCCTACAGGCAGAGCAGATGCAGCTTACAGTAACACACTGGATCCATACAAAGCCATACCTGATGCTGACAGAGACTAGCAGTTGCACCTGTAGACAAAAGAAAAAAAAAAAAAACAAACAACTACCTGCTTTGATCCTAGGCAGGGGAATAAGGTGAAGAGAATTCCAAAATGAGGTTTTTGGCTGTAAGGGACAGTGTTTATGTTTCCTCCAAATAATAGCCCATACATCTCACAAGCCAGACACACAGTGAGATGGTTACTCAGGGTAAAATTCCCTGGAGATGGTGCAACACAAAGTATCTTCAGGCATCGATATTCATTAATATCTATGAGTATATCAAAACCTGACTGGAGACAGTCCCAGGCAACCTGCTGTAGCTGATCCTGCTGGAGATCTGGAGTAAAAGATCTCAAGAGGACCCATCCAACCTCAGCCATTCTGGTTCTTAGTTTAGAAGCAGATGTAAGGCATAGTGATGAAATAGAAACTGTAACTTTTAGAAAGTTTGGAAAATGTTTCAAAAAACAAAGTAGACAAACTTCCAGGAGGCCAGTAAGATATTTCCACAGAGTGGATTTATGGCGCCATTAATTTGAAATCAGACATGTCTGTGTTCTGCTTTATTGAAAGTACCAGTTCTGCCATCAACTGTTCCACTAAAAGACAAATTGCTTTCGATGGCACAGAGCATATAAACTTCAAGTTCATTTCTAAAACTAGAAACTTGGATCGAAGCGAAAATAAACCTCATGATTTTCATCTTCTTCTCAATCTGGATGGGAGAATATTGTCAAACAGATGTTTTTACATGAAACCTTACCTGCCTGGATGCCTACCTGTGCAACCTGGTCTAGGGAGCCTGCTTTGGCACGGGGGTTGGACTAGATGATCTCTAGAGGTCCCTTCCAACCCCTACAGTTCTGTAAAACTTTGAGGAGTTTGGACTGTAATAATCAGCATCCCTTTAAACAAAACAAGATATTGTAAAAAAAGTAGTAGATTGTGGAGCTAAAAGAAGATACATCAATTCACGTTCAGTCTTATTTATAGATGTACTTAGAATTCATGCTTTCACTCCAAAGCATGCAATTAATATTTCTCTTTCTCCCAATAACTTGCTTTGTGATATTCACTGCAATCATATAACTACACTGAGGTGAAATCAATCCAAGAGACCCTGTGCATATTTCAGGTTAGTTTATACATTGTTGTTACATCGTCATTCTATGTAGTTTTACTGGCATACAATTGAGAAGTTTATTTAGCCTCACAGGTCTTCTCTAAGTGTGTTTACTTTGAATGGTACAAACAAGAGGTAGCACTGGAGTCCTTGTGTGCATTGGTGTGTGTGTGTCTTCCGATTTTTTTTTTTAGTAATCCGTGCATTCAAATAGGTAAATACATTACATGAAAAAATATCAGTCTGAGCAGCGATAGTTTCTAAGTTTTTTTGCATAAAGTTCATCTTAGATATCTTTGCAAAACCCATCAGCATGCTACAAATTATTCAATGTTCTTCAGCTGCTTTTTAGTCTTCCTACAAGACCCATCAGAAGACTGTTCTTCAAACAACTGAAAAACAGAATTTTCCCCATGATAATTTATATTAAAACTTCATATATATATATATATATATATAGAGAGAGAGAGAGAGAGAGAGAGAGAGAGAGAGAGAGAGAGAGAAAGGCAGTAAATACAAATGAAAAGGACAAGAATATGAGATCCCTTACAAATCTCATGACGTAAGTTTTTTTCTTAATGTGAGAACACTAATTATCATGACTGCTTAACTCTGAGGATCAATTAATGCTTGCAAAATGCTTTAGAATTACTGACTGGTAGGCATCAAGGAGCAGCCAGTCGTTGCATAGAACATTATATCATAAAAGTTACAGTAATTTAAACTGAAACCTACAAATAAGTGTTTAAAAGCAGTATTAATATTGCTGTGGTTAACATAATACTGTTTCGGGTTTTACTGTGCATGGGTTTTTAAAAGGAAAGAGCACCACAATCCTGTAAATCATCGATTTTTATCTCATTATAAAGGTTCTTTGTCCTCATTGCTCAGAATTACATACACAATCACTGCTGTCAAGCAGTAAATGAAGTTTCTGTTCAGCACGCTCCCTGATAAGAGAAAGTCAATGCAATAGCATTTGTCAAAGGAAAATGAGATGCTACTAAATCCTTCAGGGCAACATTTGCCCTCTTCCCTATTCAAAGTGAATAAATGAACCTTTGCATGGAAGAAAGTATCTTCTCAAAAACTGAGGTATTAAATTAGGAAAAACAGAAAAAAAGGAAAAAGGAAAGAAGGAAGGAAAAAGGAAAGAAGGAAGGAAAAAGGAAAGAAGGAAGGAAAAAGGAAAGAAGGAAGGAAAAAGGAAAGAGAGAGAAAGAGGGAGAAAGAGAAAGAGGGAGAGATAAAGGGGGACCCTATTCTGTACTGAGAGAATAGGCAGATTTGAAGTTTTAGGAATAAAAGCACAGAACATCAGCAAATCATATTCAGGCTGGTGAAACATACACACTCCATTACAGAGAAAGAAAAGGGCTGTGAAAAAGATGAATTCTTTCTCTCCCTCTGATGTTTCCTCTTGCTGGAGTCAAAGAAATGTATACATAAGTATATATTTGGTTACTTGCATATTTTGATCTAAT
Source organism: Aquila spilogaster (assembly GCA_024606505.1). Classification (NCBI taxonomy): domain Eukaryota; kingdom Metazoa; phylum Chordata; class Aves; order Accipitriformes; family Accipitridae; genus Aquila; species Aquila spilogaster. The sequence continues at coordinate 16,484 of JANHGO010007629.1, forward strand.
TTTAAAAAAATACATTGGTTGATTAATTTATCTGGCATCTGCTACTCTATAGCAGTTTGGTCAATAAAGTCAAGCACCTCCACAGGACACCCAAATAAAAAGATATCCGCCTATGTTTCATTACTCTGAATATTAATTAAATTATACAAGTATGCAAAAAGTGCCAGGAATTTCTGCAGCTTCAAAAGAACTGAAATAATCCAGCAATAAACTGAGATCGTGACTCTATTTTCCTGAATCTTGCTTCTAGCCTAACCTCTAAACCAAACTCACCATACAGAAAAACCAGGAGAAAGTCATGATCTGTCCTTTTCCTGCTTTTATCTCGGGAAAAGGATCCTGGTGAATGGTTGCTGTGATTTTTAGAAATCAAGAGAATTTTTAGGTTTTCAGAAATCAATCCTAGTTTTACTTAGAGTTTCAGTATTAATATAGAGTGAGTGTTAGGAAATGTAAAGCTTTAGGAATCCATTCAGACTGATGGACACTGGTATCAGTAGTAATCATGGGTTCAGTGCTTCTGGGAACGATTCCTGATTCAAATTTCAGGTTAGAGTTAGGGCTGGGGTTAGGATTAGGAATTCTCTAAAGACTGAAGAACTCTGCTGAACTCTGTGGGTGTTGGGGAGAGCTAGTAAAGTTCGGGTCAGAGACATTTAAGATTTTAGGCAAGAGAAACATCCTTTTTTAAGGATAGAGCTAGGAGTGGAAATAGAAAATGAAGATCCAATGTGACTACTGGATTTGGACAGACTTGCAGAGTAAGAAAAACTGCTGAGAGGTCTAGTTTGTTTTCCATTGCCTTTGTCTCTTTTCCCAGTCTAAATTTCATAATAAGTTTTGAACTGGATTTAATGTTAGGAAATCTAAAGCTGCTGCAGGACCTGCAGAGTTTTGTTCTGGAGAATCTAAGATGCAATCTTGGGGCTACTGTTATTTGCAATCCTAATCTTACATAAGTACTTTATATATTTATTCATAACATGATCACATATTAAATAATATTAACTACTTTATAATGCATATTTTATAATAGAATTTATGTACCTCTAGAAGCATGCATCTGTGAATCCAGTCCCTGTTCTTCAGCACAAGTGAGGAGTGAGATTGATTTGTCTTTTTTGCAGTATGGCTTGGCCTGATCTGACATTTCTGTGATTCTTTATTGTAGCTTATATTTACAGTTTTAATAATAAACACAATTGCATTTGTACTTACCTAACCTAGAGGACACACACACACAGTCTCCAAAAGACAGAAATCTGTCACTTTACCCGTGCAAAGCCCTTTACATTCAGCAGTCATTTCAGTTCTTGAGGCTATTGTTTTTCTCTCCAGCGCCCTGTTTATTTCTGAAACCTGTAATATCTCCGAAGATGATAACAACATTCAGTTCTACCCTCTTTGAAAATGTTCTATTCTCTTTCCCTCTTTGCTTGATTCTCCATTGTGCTTTTAAACTTGAGCAGGTTTTGTGGCTGGTAACCAACATTTTTGTTAATCATTATTGGAATAAAGTCGTAATATAATTAAGATCAGGTTTATAGGCTAAGGCTACTGTAGGCAACTGTTATCTTTTACCATCAATATTGGTGCATTGACTATGACTAAGCTTAGGTCTGTGGGCTGCAGTTAAGAAATCTAAAGCCTAAGGATCCTATTTTATTCCTACTAAACACAGAGAAACGCTCATTCTGATATGGACTTATACTGTATTTCATTTTATCGGTCCTCTGGCTATGATAACTATTATCATCAGGAATATACTTAATATTGGAAAAATCAAAACACACAAAAGACTATTTCACTTTAAAATTTTCAGAGACTCCAGAGACAAAAAGAACAATTCCCAAGGATAGAAGTTGCAGTAAGGATCATGATTACATTTGAATGATTTAAGAAAAAAAGTCAAAAAAAACCAGAAAAGTACAAATTGGGACTATTCTGTTTTACAATAAGATTTTATCTCCTCCAAGTAATAACATCAGTCCCAGTGACACAATTAAGTTTAGGGATTGTAAAATAGAAAACTTCAACAATCCAGTTTACAGAATGGTTCTGCACACCCTAAAAAGATAGAAAATAGGTAATAAGCATAAGATTAGGGCCAAGCCCTGTCATCATACTTGTTTACATGGAGTGTCTGTAGTTGAAGTTCAGAGCTGGAGTCAAGGTTCAGGCTTTGCAACCTGTAGCACAAGAAACTGTATTTTTTAGGCTATTTGGAGCCTTCAGAATTGGAAAGAATGCTCCTGAGTGCCAGCAGTATTTTTATACTACTATATATTTGATTTCTAGAGCATCTTGGCTTGCTACTAGATAAAAGACAACAAGAGAGTGCGCTCAGGCATTGGCCCCTGAATCAGTCCTGTTACTTATCAGCAGCTTGCCTACCCTTCTTTAATTCTCAGTTTAGCCACAGGAAGCACTGACCATTTTGAAGGAAAAATCTTGGGGTAAAGTTCCTGGAAAGTCTGTCAAATTAGTATGATGGCAATAGCTGTGTGAAGATATGGTAACTCAGAGCGATTCAATGGTAAACATGCCCTCAGAACAAAGATGTGACTGCTTAAATTACTCTGTAAGTTTAATCCCCTGGGGCATCTCAAAAATCCCCCAAATCTCAGTTTCAGCAAAATCCCTCCTTGATCCAACAAGTTCAGTCTGAGATGTCCTGAAGGGTTGAAACAGGGAAGAGAGGTCTGCATTGAACAAATGTAATGGGAAAAAGAATAAAAACTGAAGTTACACCTCCAATGTTTAATTTGGATGGAATACTCTGAGGTTTCTTAGATGAAGGTTAATCCAAAACATGACCTTCTTAAATGCCCTAAAAGCTTTCACTTTAGGAAAAATATTCCTGGCATTTGCCATACTAGGAGCATTAAGAAATTGGAGAAATTCAGATAGATGCCGTAGGTATTTTTCAGTATGTGATCTCTTCTCTGCTTCTTGCAGATGAATGAAATATTGAAATCACATAGGCACAATTGCAGCAAAACTACCACAGTAGCACTAGCTACAAAAACAACACAATTCATAAATGCATTGTGTTATTGAAATCATATACATTTAAAACAAAAATTAAATATTTTATGGTAAATCTCTATGAAATCTCTCCTGAAATTCTTTTTCACCTGACTACAAATTGCTTTCATTGTGCTTTAAATGGAAATTGCACAGAGATATTTTTAGTTTGTTTGCCTTAAGAAAAATGAGACAGAAGCATCTTTCAGACAGCCATCCATTCCAGCAGTACACTTCTATTTTTTGATACTGAAAATTCCTTCTGAGCCACAAATAGAGACTATATATCCAACTCAACACATCAATTCACCATACAGTAGGAAAAGCCTCCAATTTTAATATGAAGTCAGGGCCCATCTCTAACAGAATCTAGTGGTGGCAGTAGCAGGTGCTCAGGATTGACAAGGGATGCATTTTCCATCCTCTAGGAAGTTAGTCTTAAAATGCTACATTTATATAGTGGCTGAAATTATCATGGGATGACTGTAGGCTAACAGTATGGTATATGAATAATGTTGGTTTTAATCTGTTTCTGTTGGAATGAATCCAGCACCTTGCTTAACATAGCAGCAGAGGAGATAAGGGGCAAGGGACTATTGAGGATGAAATACACAGATGCCTAGAACTCAGGTTGCAGCTCTCCAGTATCAAAGCTGAGATACTTTATGAGCAAAATGAAAGCTCTTCCATTGCCAGGTTCTGCAGACCAAAGATTTTGCAACTAAATAGAGCACTATGATGGTATACGACATTCATTTCAGCTCTTTGAGTACAGATTTCTCAATGCACTTGCAGGCATACATGTTTATGAATACAAATAGCCATGCTAGTTCTGTCCATATGCTACCAGTGCTGTATACTTTAATCCTCCATTGCTCATATACGTGGCTAGATGGTTACATAGGTTTGTGTATAAGCAGGAGGGGAAAAAATGTCTGTGCATATTCTATACCAAACAAGCAAAATAAGCACATTTCTATGACTTAGTAATAGGCTGAGCAGTCACTTTTGTACTGAAGAGTATTCATATGAAAACTTGAGAAATGCTGAGCAAGATGTCTAACTTTCTTGACTATTTCATGTATTATGAGAAAAGCAAAACACCCACCTGCCTGCAGCTGTCTGCATGTCAGTGTGGCAAGCTCACTTCTGTTTCAGAATCAGTAAAGGATTCAAGCACCTAGCTCCAGACTTTTGAGAGGCACTGAGAAGATTAAATAAACAAATTATATTTTTACTTCCTTTATCGAAACTGCTAAGAAATTTTAGAGCTTTCATTACTGCAGCTACACCACCACCTATGTACTGGGAGCTGTAGTCATCCAGCAGAGGACTCCCTGTTTCAGTCACCATAGTGCCAAGGAAACTTCTCCATTGCCCTTGTGGGAAGCTCCCATTTCACTCTTCATCTCAGAGCAAGTGTTCACCTGTGAGGCTCCGCCATGTGCCATTTACCTGGAGCAATAGCTGGCTGGCACAGACTGGAATTCTGAATGGTATTACAACAAATCTGAAGCAGCTAGTAAACACTACAATGTCTCAACATTAATGAATATGCAGACCTATCTCAATAGAACCTACCACACATACACTCATAACCATGATAACCTACTTAGTTACTCAGGACCATTCTTCTCACAGCTCTGCTTACTCCTCCTTTCCTGCTTTTCCTCTTACACTCTCTCCTGTTGCCTTCCTCCCCTTTTCCAACACCACTTCCCACACTGTGAAGCGTGGCTGTTCTCCCACACCATACTCTCCCTTGTGAATGTCTCTCAAGTCATTGTTGCAAACCTAATTCATAAATTAAATTCTGTGTTCACTGTCCTGTGAATTAAGTCAGTTTTCAAACTCTGCATAATTTCCAATTTCGCTGTAATTAAATACATTTATAATGGAAATATTCCCACTGCGTTACTAATTTAACATTTTTCCTTCTGTCTTAAAACTACTGTTTTAAGAGGCAGAATGCATGCAAATTTCATATCATTTATTCAAAAGTTAGCTTAAGCTGAACTATTTTCCTCATGAAAACTGTCAGTTTCCCAGCAGATGAATTACTGGCTATGAAGATCTCTCTTTAACATTTCCCAAAGCAGTACCAGATAGCTCTCTTGAAAGTGGTTACATTTCAGTTTCTCCTGTTTGTATTCTCACTCCTTGTAGTTCAACTTTCTGCTTGCCTCAGAAGTTATTTTCTTCTAATACTGGTACTTCTCTGTGTGAGGCAAAAGAGAAGACATACTGTCTTTCTAAATATACCCCTTGAATACTTATCTATAAATTAGACAAATTTAGCCACGTTTCAGCCAGTGCCTTTGTTTTCTTCTGTCCTTTCCCACGTGTTTCTTTATCTGATCTTGTAACTGTTCAATACAAAACACATGTATGGTCACAGGGAAGGGCAAGCAGCAAAATTGTCTCCTTCACATGAGACTCATAGCCATAAGGCTAGCGAAAAATCCTGTCCTGAAGCCTTCTTCTCCCAGGCTGCAGTCGCAAAGCTCACAGCCTAGCCAAAGTGTCCTGTCTTCAGCGAAAAGAAGCTTTCTCCCCTAGTTTTGCCTGTCCTCCTTAACCAAATGTTTTTTTTTTTTTTAAGACTTCAATCAGATGTAACTGGAATGTTACTAAACCGAAAAAACACTGTCATTGACAGTGGTCTACAAGAGACATAGATACACAACACAATTAAGCTCCTTAGGGAGCAACTGGGATGTTCCAAAAATTGCTTAATTGCACGCAGCAAAGGAAAAAAACAACAACCTCTCAGTAAATCCAAGCACCAATCCTTTCCTCTTTATCAGTCTGCTTGCCTTTTTAAAGTGTCTGCTTCCAGGAAACTTCTGTCCTTCTGTCCTTGTTCAACCTCTCTTCCTCGCCACAACAGATCATTAGTTTTGAATATTATTCTGCAGAACAAGATGATCTGATGTTGTATTCTTTTAAGTAGTTAAATCAAACAAAACAAAAACCTTTTGTCAGTTGTACCTTAAATGAAGAAGTTATCTCAGATGTTTCCAACCCGTATTAAGAAAGAACAATATTTTACTATATGGTAAAATGAGGAATTATGTAATTAATCATATTCATTTTTAAATCAAATGGAAAATTGTCCCATAATAATTATAAAGTGAGAAACAATTTGTAATTATAATAATTACAGAAAAAAATAGATGTAAAATTATACACAAGTTTCCAGCGGTGCATAAATCCAGTAGGCTGGGAATTTACTAACGCTACAGGAGACATTCATTAAAACTTTCATATATTTGTAAGAAATACTGTAATTACTTTGAGAAGAGTGGTATCTATCTCATTATAGATAATTACTCCCATTTCAAGCAGCTTAAGGCTATTGGAATTAGCAAGAAGAACCCTGGGGGTGCTGGGTTTTGTACCCTGGTGGTGCACAGGTTTCACCATGTGAAGAGCTCCACAGTATGAGTCAACTTGGCCTTGGGTTCTCACCACTGAAAGGAAACTGGTGGGAGGGTTTCTGACGACCATCACTTACGCTCATCAGTTTCTAGAGCACATATTAGTGGTACATGAAAATCCAAGCAACCTGAATGGTAAACTTTTTAAACTGTGTGTGTGATAACAAAGTCCAATTATCTGTATGCACTTTCTTCAACTAATTATGTTCATAAGGAAAAAGATCTAGAAGATATTTACTAGGTATGTGACATCAATAAGCCATATCTGGATATGCATTATTAGGTTTCATGTCACGCTGTCAATCTCAGACATGCTCCACTAGTGTTCTGATGCTAGCAATTTGGGCCTTCATAGAATCATAGAATTGCTCAGGTTGGAAAAGACCTTCAAGATCATCAAGTCCAGCCACAACCTACTACCCTAACTCTAACAACCCACCACTAAATCATGTGTCTGAGCACCACATCCAAACGGTCTTTAAACACATTCAGGGATGGTGACAGTGCTTAACAACCCTTTCTGAAAAGACGTTTTTCCTTATATCCAACCTGAACCTCCCCTGGTGCAACTTGAGGCAGTTGAATGCTTAATTATATCACAGCCCTTGGACAGTGGCTGAAGTAACTGGCAGTGCTGTGGTCAAAATCTTGACTCAACAATCTGAGGTTAATTAGGTAGGACTATAAAACAAATGAATGTGAGTATCACAGTTAAAAATGTATACTTTTTTTTAAGTAGCAGTTCATCAAAGTTACTGCAGACATTTCTCCTGATTGATTTCTGGAAGGGAAAATGCTCAAGAGAGGTAGAGCTGAGTATCAGACTATTTGGATCCCATCTCAAACTCAAGTGACCACAAAAAAAGTATCTATATATATATGTATAAGCATAGCAGATTTAACAGTCCATGGAACTATCACAGCAGAAGAACAGATTATGTGCTGTCAAATGCACATTTACTGTCACCCTCAGGAATCCGATATCTTCTGCTGTCATTGAGAGCTATGAGGGCTCTGACCTGCCAGAGGTACTTCTTTGGGAAGATAGTGAAGTGTTAAAGTCTGGTGCTGAAAGATCTGCTCCTGCGGGACTTGCTCCAATATACATAAAGAAAACATTTAGATTATATATATTTCTACAGAGGTATTCCCCTATGAAGCTTGATTTGTATAAGTTTATAAAGTATTCAGAAACCCTCAGAGAAAGTTTGTAAGAAACAGTGCAAAATAATCCTAGCAAGCAGTAACTGGGAGGAGGGGAGACACATTTCCCTTGTTCCCATTACAGCCCAGTGGCTTCAGCTCACACAGCATAATATTCAGATTACTAGCATTCTGATTACTACCATTTAATTATTTGTTGTATTATAACAACATAACTCTTTTAATAATATTTTAGCTTTACTGTTTTCCTTCAGTGTTCAGCTAAATACATAGTATTTCAGCGGATTTGAATTCAGTGCTTTCTTTCCCACCTCTTAAAGGTAATCTTGCTTGGTTTTTTGTTTTGTTTTGTTTTTTTTTGCTACACTTATCTCAGTAATACGTCTAAGAAAGTTATCAAAGGGCAGAGAAGCATCAGATTTATCAATGCTAAAGCCACTGGATTAAAGGCATCTTGTCTTTAATAAAATTACATTAAGAGTATGGAATAAATCAGCTAGGGAAACATTTGTCTTGTGGAGAGCTAAACAGGATGTTGTTTGGAACTTGGTTTTTCCCTACTATTGAATGCAGAAAAAATAACAGAAAAAGATGGACCATTGAAATTTCTGTGTCTTGTTGCACTCACTCACTAATCCTTGCCCACCTGTAGCGAAAAATACCACCTCCAACCCTCCTGGGGATAGGATCTGACAACAGTTCAACTTCATTACTGTAAGTTTACTGCCACTACAAAGAGAAGCAGAAGTAATATGATTATGCCAACATGTCCTGGAAATGTTTTTGCAGCAGGATAATCACTGGGAGTAGTTTAATTCTACTTCTTCTACGTTTTTCCTTGCCATCCAATTTGAACTGTTTCCTGACCAAAAAATATAGTTTCCCTGCTAGATCTATTGCAATGGAATGCCTTTAGAGACCACTTCTTCCACTACAGCTGACCAAAGCCTGGTTATTTCTTTAGAGCATATTAAAAATAAATAAACAGAGGAAAATACATACAGAAAACCATAAAAGGACAGCATCATCTGAATTCTGACGTATTTTAGAGAATTCTAGAGAAAGTATGTGTTTGACAAACACATCCAAAGATGACAAGATGAACAAAACAGCAAACTGGAAAACAGCACAATGCCAACAAACAATGAAGGGAAAAGAGGCCCACTTTCGCTTCTCTCTCTTTTCCTGTACTGAGATTTCACTGAGGTTGTTCGTGATCATAGACAGGAGAACAATACTCTTCCTGAGTACAATTAAAATTAATAATTAAAAAAAGAAAAAGCTGTATACAAAAGGAAAGTCAAACCGGATAATCAGATGAAGAGAAAAGTAACCTCTGATTTATCAGTTCACTTGGTTGCAGAATCCTGGCAGGAACTTTCTAAGAGCTACCAAGAATACACTCCACAGAAAATACCTTCCCTTCTTCTAACCTAAGTGTGTTGAAACAGCTTGAAGAAAAAGTAAAAATGAAACACTTTCAGTAAAATCCATTCAGCCAGAAAGCAACAATTTCTTTGCTTTGGCTAGCAAAATATTTGCTAATGATTCCATTGAACTGACACACTCCCAAGGAAAATTTAAGAGTTGTCTGGTCCTTTCCCTTTTCACCTCCTCCTTCCCCTCCCCTTTCCTCCCCCCAGAAAGAGCAATACTTGGGCTTCGGACCTAAAACACATCAGGAACCGTTGTAACAATTTTACACTGCAGATGATGGAATGACAGCCTCTAGGAACATTCCTGTTTCAATTACTGGTATAGACACAGCCAGAATGTCCAAGAGTTGTTCACATTTAAACTCAATGTTCTGGAAAGGCAGGCTGCACTTATTACAAGGTTGACTTGCTGTGCTAGGATATTACAGGGAACTAATTCATCTGAGTTAAGCGCATATCTGTTTCTTTTAATAAACGGTGAACTACTAATTCCATATAATCCCAATCATGACAAAGTATTTCAATTACCCAACACTGAAGTCTCCCTCCCTTCCAGAGAAACATATGAAGTTTCTGAAAGCCATATTTTTTCCTAGTCCTATTCAAAAGAATGAGATGAGACTTGTTCTGGGTGATTTTTCTGGAGTAATGCATTCTGGCATTCCAATATCCTGAAACTGTGAAAAATTACATTCCAATGTTTATCTGAGTCTTTACTAAGCTTCATCCAATTCATTTTAGATGGACATCATTTAACTTGTTCTTCCTGTTATATGCTGTTTTGTACTCCTCAAACATTTAGTCTGATTCCCAACTAGTTCCTGATTTCTTGGTGCGTGGTTACATTAAAATCTCCTATCAAGCCTCTGTAAGAGAATTCTGTTGTTGCACTTCATCATAATTGGGATTCTTCCAATGTACTGAAGTCCTTCCGGCGCTAGTTTGATTAACATTGTGTAGATTTAGACAAGTGAAATGAATCTGTCATTTTCATGGACAGTGAAAATAAATTTTGGGAATATCCGCCCAAAATAATCAATTTTTTCCACGGGTGTCAATCTGATACAGTATCTGACATTTTTCTGGATCATCAAAGACACAAAATATTTCTATGCTAGTGAGTTTTTTTTTTTTTTAAAGGAATTAATTACTTCCTTTAAAGTATTCAGCAGAGGTGTTTTTGTAAATTTGTTACACAGTTGTCCATATCACAAAACTGTTATCTAGGCTTTCAAATAAAGATATGGTCATCTGAAAAAGGGGGGGGAGGGTTAATTCTTCCATGTATGTTTGGGGTTTAGTGACAGGATCCTTTTTGTTTCCCAACTATTCCGCCAGAACGAACAGCTCTGAGAATGACAAAGTAAATCTGCAGTGCTCAAAGGTGAGCACATCCCTCTGTATCTTATCTGACCTCCAGAAGTAGCAGGCTGTTTCTATCAAATACTGCAATTCAGCTTGCCTTAATTTTAGTGCACAGCAGTCAGAACACTGATGGTCAATGGGAAGATCCAGACAACTCATTATGCCTATAAAACAGAAGAGACTGGTCTGATTTGTACGTAAGACAAAAAAAAAAATGTGTAAAGAGAGAGAAAAAATAAGGATGAAAGCTGTTGCCATTTTCCTTCACTGCAATTCTCCCACTCCTTCATAGTTTCTCACAATGCTCTGCAGGAGCAGCTGAGGAGTAACTGGCAACACAAATGCAACACATCAAGTGGGGAGTGAGAAGAGTTACTAGATGTGTAAATAGTCTGGTGTTTATATTTCTTGATATGTAAATATTGCTGTCCAGAAGTTCCAAACCTAGCAAAGGACAGTAATGAACATCTTCAACACTAAACCACTAAATTAAGTATGACATTAATAGGAACCATTTAATGCAGCTCGGCTCTGCTTTGATGGCCATTTTAATTAGATTGCTGCTGAGCTGAACTGAAAAGCTGCTGACAGCTTCAGAAAACTATGGCTTGCAATACAGAATCTCACATGATGTTGCTGGATCCCAATTTGCATGTGTAATTGATGAGATACGTCTCTCTTTGGGCACCTCTTACAGGACTGTAATTTGATGTCAGGCAAATGCACCGGCATTCACCAGCAACTCTCTGGCCTATGATCTGAGTACTAAGGGCTTTTCCTTTGATGGGCTCCAGCAGTGGGACGTTGCAACTGCTGTAACAATTGCTCCCTTATTATGAGGTTAATAGCTACTTGGTCTGTTGATTTAAATGTCAAATGTTTCTCACCACGTGTGTGGACAAGAAAGTTAGATTAATTTGAATAGTAAGGAGGGAAAGTACTACAAATACCTCTCAACAGCAATCAAAATTCCAGCAGAACTAAAACCTTCCACAAGACATAGTATCCCATGCAATTTGTTTGATCTCATATGTGGAACATCGTCCCTGAATGTAGCTTTGTAGAGAACTAAAGAAATTAAAGTCCAGCTTCCTTTGAACTCCACAGGAAAAGAAGGAGAAAAATGACTGCATTATAGAATCATAGATATCAAATACATCAAAAGGGAAAAGCGCCATGACTTCAGCATTTCATTTATATGTCTCGTCACTAGCTGTTTAGAAATGCATGCAGATATTGCAATTTAGCAGGCGATATCTGACCGTCAAAAAGTTCTGTAGCCTGTTCTGCTCCAAAAGTTGAGGCCTTAAACAGAATTTGCTACTGCCATCCTATATTACTTGAAAGCTCTCATACTGTCAGTCAATTGACAATGGCTTTTACTGTAAAGCCTCTCCAGCACAGCAAGCATAGTTCTAGGAATTCCATCTTCCTCCACACACACTTAGGAAAGCAAAGATCAGCTCAGTAAAAAATAAGACTGAAAATAAAATGAGTTATTTTAGAGGGTTGTTTACATCTCCAGTGCAGTGTCTTGTGCTTGTCATCCAGTTTCAGGAAGGGCTCAGTAGGAATTATGGGCAAATAGTTTGGGAGTATAAAGCTTGCCATGCAGTGGAAGAGTTACAAAACTATTCTAAGTGCTATTTCATTGAAAACAATGATGGAAATACAGTACAACCAGTTCATTCAAATAGGAAACAAGCCCACTTCAAATGCCACATAAATATCAAGACCTTCAAATTTCCCTTTAGTGTTCTGTTATGGAAGATAATGGATAAAATATTCAAAATAAGTAGCAACACAGAGAAGTTAGACTTGAAAATTCAGTTCAGTCCAACTTAAAAACCAGAAACAAAGAAAAACATTTTTAAATTGAAAAGCTGGAAATGAAAGACAATGAAAAGAAGTTATTAACCTGTTTCTTTTAAATACAGTGCAAGTTGTGGAATTCATTGTCATAAGATGCAAGGAGCTAGTTAGGATTTGAATAAAGGAAGGAGGCTTTTGTAGTTAGGCATCCCCAAGTTTCATGAGATAAATCAGAATAAGACACAATATATGAGGGGATTCAAAAACAGAATAACTAACCAATATGCATATCAAATGTGGTCTGTGTGATTTACAAGTCTCTGTGGTGAGATGCTGGAAGAGGCTGTCCAGTGTGTTCAGAGTCAGGGTGGATGGGGTTTGAAGCAACCTAATCTACTGAAAAACATCTCACATGGCAGGCAGTTGGCCTAGATAATCTTTAAAGGTCAAAACCAAAATGTTTTTTTCCAGCCAAAACCATTCTGTGATTCTATCATTCTGTGATTATTGCTTCTTGCTCCTTGGTAAGGGCAACCATCTGTAAGTCTTTCTTCAACAGACTTGCATTCAGTGGGTGTTCTCATTTTGTTAGCATTTCAGTTCAGACCGGTGCAATTCAGAAGCAAATGCCCGTCATGTTCAGAGCTCCACTATACACCTCCTTCAGTGACTAGTGACACCAAAACCTGCATTTTGTGAAGGCACTTGACAGCAATAGACTATAGCCATGCATCTATTATCACAAGTTCCCCTATCACATGAACAGATTCCAGATAACAGGAAAACGTGATGAGGGTCTGCAAAGCAGACAGCAAAGTGGCAATGAGATGTGCAGTCTGGGCATGCTATGGGCAGCAGGATGAACACATCCATAGTGCGTTAAGAAAAAGCATTCATCTGGAGATGTAACGGGGCAGGAGACCCAACTTTTGCTTATCCCACATCAAAGCTGCTGTATTAAAAAGAGAAACTGTCATCTTGATAGCAACTTGCGAGGTACCAAAAGTCAGGTCATTTAGTCTATTGGCTCTTCTATAGATGTACTGCTCTTTCTTCTCTTTCTCCATACATTTCTTTTACTCTTGTTCATTTTCACATGCCTCTACCAGACACCTTCCTACTTTTCAAAATTTCTATACTCTTTTCCACTTGCTACACTTCTGCAAAGAGTGCAGAGTTGAAGGAAATGTACGATGTGGAAAAAAAAGGATGCAGTTGTTGAATTCAAGAAAGAAGCAGTAATTGTGGTGCTGCAAGAAAAACTGAAGTAAAAGCTTGAATTGTCTTATAATCTTTAAAATAATTTGTTCATGACAACCGATATTTTCCTTGGACAGAACTCTAAATCCTGCATTTATATGTTTCTGCCTTATCTCTTCATCTTTCCAAATCCTCTCATTTGAGTTCTCCTGGGTACAGATCTGTCGGATAAGTAATAAAGCACCTACATGAAGTACACTATAAATCCGAAGAAATATAACCAGAATTACTGACAAGAATCAAGACGTGAGTTTATCAGACTAGCAGCTGAAATAATTGTTCAGTTAAAAGCATTGTACATTATATCTTTAATGCAATTTATCTGAATGTGTAGATCCACCTTTCGAGATCCACCTCCTCAGCCTGGAGTTTGCATACAGAGATGAGCAAGTGTGGGAGCATATTGCATAAATCCTGGCATTACTGAAGCAAAATACTTTAGATTTTAAATAATATGTCAGTATCCTTTAAAAAAAAAAAAAAAGACAAAAATGCAAATATCAGATTCTTTTCCCCCATCCTGCACAACCTATTACCAAGGAGGATTTCCCTCCCTGCACTATCTTAGATGGAGGAGCTATGTAACTGGGATTAACTCTTTCAGAAACTGAAGAGACCAATGCTGCAGAAAGTTAGATAGTGTAAAATGACTAAAAGAAGTAAAATGACTGGAAATTTGAGGGTCTGAAACAGGACTGTTAATCCCAAAGAAAAGCATTTACTAAACTTTAATGAGAATGTGGTTGGAAAACGTGGGGATAGGGTGCATTTTTCATGACTGGAGAAATGGTGGCTGACAGCGTGGATAACTGCAAGGCATTTTTGTGGCCTGCAGATGCAGAACAAGAATTTCAGAGGAAGCAGGCTGTAAATCAGCACTGGTAGGAGCTGGGAGACCCTCCACAAAAAGCTCACCAATTGTCCCTGTCAGCACCAGTCAAGTTTCTAGGCAGAAACTTTGGTAAAGAGAGCTGAAAGTTCACCAACATCAGAAAGGGACAGACAGCTCACAGTTACCATTCCTGGTAAGCGCTCAGTGGATGCAAAATGCACTCTGCTGATGTTTCCTACAGAAATTCAGCGGTAGGTGGCATCAGTTTGAGGGATTTTGCATTTCTACTTCAGTTTAATGTGGTAAAATTTGGAGCATTTGTAATAAATGAGGAAAAATACCTATTATTTGGCATCTAACTGTGTGGGACCTAACTGTGTAACTATAAACTTCTGTTAGGAGATGATTCACTACTAATCAAAACATACATATTCTATATATTTCAAGGCATGTTTAAATAGGTAACCTGTTTTGTCACACTGACACAATTGGAGGAAGCTATGAAAGCCCTGAGCAAGGAATTGTCATTTTCTGTAAATCCTGCAAACCCCTATGCAAAATTTGAGGAAATCATAGCCATTTCACATCTGGGAAATGTTCTTCAAACTAAGCCATCACTAACAATTTTATCAAAATGAATCTGTTCTCTTTTGACCGGTGTTGAAATATTGGTAAATTTCATGTCCAACATCACAATAAACAGAGAAATATATTTACACAGATTTGAACATCTGCCTGTGTGTATGTGAATACATGTATTTACTCAGTAAAGGAAGTTTAAAGATAAGCAAATATCTCTCTTTAATGTATGTTCAACACCAGTACCAACGGAAGGCAGCCTTTCAAAAGCTTGAATAATATTATTAGTGACAAGTGTCCAGAAGCATTGTTTAAATGTATACTGGGAGGTTTAGCAAAGGAGAAATGTTGAATAATAAACCTGTTTGGCCACCCCAGTGGCCTGCCTCGTGACTGGTTTAATATGGTTGGTGAATAGCTCATGGCACAAAGCATCTCTCACCCGGAGGGCTTTCTCCTGCTTCTTCTTCTCTCCTTTATACCTTTCACCCAGAGTGGGCTCTTGCACACAGTGACAACATCCTAGTCTGAAGTTTCTTTCACCTTACACTGCTGTCTTGCACTAAACCAGTAACAGAGAAGAGAAATTACTATAGTGGGTTTTCAGTAGCTCAGGAAACAACCAGAAATCCCAGCCTGAGCAAAGTGGACTGCCCAAGAGAGCCCTTAGGGTCAGTGTCAGACCATACTTTCTTCACGTTTCTATTTGCTTACAAATTCGTGTGAACGGATAAAATCGGACAGTGACTCTACTCATGCACACAGTTGGTAGCAAGCAGAGCACAGTAAATTAAACAAAATCCATGGCCTATGATCTCAAATCCCTGCCTCAGGATAAGGCTTACAGAAGGTTTTTGTTGGTAGGGTGTACATACTCTGGGAGAAACTGTCAATGTTGGTAACAAGTTTTCTTTGAGCACCTCATAGAGTTCTACAGATATTGATTAAGCTTTGTAATGCCCCAAAGTAGCTGAGATTTCTGTTCCTGTATAGCAGATGAGTGCCTGAGGAGCAGACAGAAGTTTGGCCCAAGGTGACAAAATGAGACATCAACAGGATTAGAAATAGGTCTCAGGAATCGCAGTATGACTCTTCTTGCTTAAATACACTGCCTCTCAACAGCACATATACTGCAATCATGGTTTACATTTCCCAAAGCTTTCCTATGTGAAATATGCTATAACAACAGGCAGAATGCAGAAGAAGATGTTCAGTATAATGCAGAGGCATTTCATGTGATCGTGAGATGTTTTCCAGTCCAATTATTTTTATTCCTTTAAAATAAAAAGATCTCTCTCTCACACACACACTAAAAAAAGGAAAAGGAAAAAAAAAAAAGGAAAGAACAGAAAGAAAAACAATCAAGTAGTACTGTTCCAGCTAATAAATGACAGTAAGAATTGAGAAAGAACACGTCACTCTCATCTACCACAATTTTTCTTTTATTTGCCAAACATTATACCTAGGGAAACGTGAATGATATGAGGATATCTATCTTCCTGCTCATGACAGAATTACCTTGGGCAATTTTCGGCTAAATTGCTAGAGCTGGTTGAAATGTTTTCGATAAAGAAATTGAAAATGTTTGCAGAATATTTTTCTCCCTGCACTGAGAATTATAGTGGATGTGCTGTCTTTTCCTTGTCCCTTATACCCTTTCCTCCTTTCTTCCTACAAAAACAGAAAAGAGAAAATAAAGGAGATGAAGGAAGTGAGAAAAAAAACTAAAAAATGTTGGATAGCAGTGGAGCACAGGATTGTGAATGCTATGAGAAGGAAACAGTCAAAAAAACAAACAAACAAAAAAAAAACCCAGATTATAAAAACCCCACGACAACAAGAGCACTGAACCCCTCCAGAAATGAAATATTCCAGAAGTTAACTTACTGAAATCATATTTATTAACTGCGTTCATAGCGTAATACTTTTTTTGCCAGGATTAAATATCTCAGTCTCAAGTCAAAAGTGTAAACCACTAATGTAACCAGTTTACCAGTTTTCCTGATGCAGAACGCACCCAAAAAATAACACTACCATAGTACAGTTTAAATGTTGCTATCACCTCCTTCATTATGATTGCTGGATGTTATTTCCCTCTCAAATTTAATTGCAGATGCTAATTCTGAAACATGCAAAATGAGTTAAAGCATTTGCATTGGGAGTTCTATCAGTGCTTCCAAGTTTTTGGAAAGGATGAATGCGATTCACCACTTCATTAAACCACTTAGAACAACAGTGGTGAACTGGACCCACAATTTTAAATAGGGCTCTGCTTCTGCAGAGTGCAGATCTGACTTTGGGTAAGTTCAAGTGACGTCCATCTGTTTCGGGACATCCCAGCCTGCAGTTTTTGTGGGGCTGGACACTGCCTTTACATCAGTCAGGAACTCAATCCCACCAACATCATGTTTCAAGATGCAAACAGATCCCTTATGTCCTATCCTATGAGAGGCTTCTCTCATGGATTGGCAGCCAGAGCCAGTGCTCCACATCCATCACTGCTCTGCAGTTGTGTTCAGGGTCCTCAAAAAGAGCAAGCTGCAATGAATCTGCAGTGTTCATCTGTTCTCAGAGGAGCAGGAGTTAAAGGAGTAAAAGGACAGCACTGTATCGTCTCACCCTTGAATTTCCACATCTGATACCATTGTGTTGTTATTCAAATATTCACAAAACAATACAGGTATTGTGTTTTTCTTTTAATTCTATAATTCTAATATTTATCTTTAGATTGTTAGATAATCTTTATCTTTAATTCTAATAAGGAAATTCTTACATTACACTAGCCGCTTGCAAACAGACAAACAAAACAACTAGTTGGTATTATTTATGGTAACACTTGCTTTGAGTAGGGGCTGGACAAGACAGTCTCCAAAGAGCTCCTTCAAAATACATTGATACATTAAGCTATAATTATTCCATAGTAAAGCACCTGGGCTTTATTCTGAACCTGAAAATTAGTATAGATAAATACTCTTTTAAATTCTGTTACATTTTCCACTTCTATCACGAAACATAATTTCTTGCAAAGTGCACTGTAGTAGAAGTTACTATGTAAATTGTTAAAAAGATCAATGAAGGCTTTATAGTTTCTGCATTTATGGAGCCCAAGCTCTTTCCATGGCGTTAAAAACAGAGATTCACAAAGGAAAAACATTACCTCTTTGAAATTTCCCTTAACTATCATCACTTTTTATTTCTAATCAACATAAGAAGCTTGTTGAAACTTATCAGCAAAACAGGTAGAAGAATCTCCATGTAATGCATAATGCAAACAGGGGTTAATTAGAAAAAGAAAAGGTGAACTTGCAAAGCTGTCCTGACGGAAATCCACATCCCTGGCACAATAAATGAGGGCTTCAGAAGCATCACCTGCAGCTTTGGCCATCAGCTAAACTGTACGATGTTTTTTAATTATTGCAAAATCTGTAGTCAGAAAGGTTTGGAAGGCAGTGCTCAGCAAGACTTTCTGAAGAAAGAACATTCTAAAACTACACAGGGTAGGAGGAAAATTGGGATTTGGATAACTGAGCAACCATCTGTCCCAGGCTGTTAATAAACACATTCAAAGGGGCCTCCACCACAGCTTTTACTTGGATATTACTCCAAGCGCTTATAGGAAAGAATTTATTTTGCTTAAGGATTTTTATTACCATTGCTATCATAATTCCCACAGCCAGGAGGGGCAGGAGATACAGAATATTGGCAGGGAATAACTGAATGAACAAACTCAGGGAAATATGGCATGAGCTGCAGGTGGGTAATGAGAATGAGATAAACTAAAATCTTTGGCAGGGAACTCAGGCTGAATTATTACTTTGTATTATTCCTAATCTTAAATAACTTCCAAACGACAACTACTATAGTACAAACTATCCTTACCTCATGCGACGAACTCCTAGACTCCAAATGCATGAGAAAGTAAGATTTAATAAGTCATTTGCTAGCTCTGGGTGGAGAATCCAGCCTCTCTTCTCCCTCATTATACATTAAGTTCCCTGTTACACTAGCCAGGACATAAACTGAAATGGTAAATCTAGCTCAGGGTTTTCTGTAAAATGAAATACAGGGTGGAATTGATTAGGCCTACTATCAGTAGAAATCCCTGAGACCTGCTCAATCTCACTAGAAACATATTAAGTTAGGTAACCCCGAGAGCGTACATAACCTTAAGTGACCTACAGTCTATGACACCTCTCAATGACATCACCCTACATGATTTATTGTTGCTTTATGGAAAAAGGAAGGTTCCTGGCTAGATGTAAATTGCCTCTAGGTACTCTTCTCTATGCCCACTGCCACTGCGGAGCAGAGTGTGTGTTCATTGCATTAGTATTAATTTCAGCAAAATGTGGAGAAACATATACCCTCACTTTGCTGTGAACATGCTGTTTCTTCTGGTTTGAGGACAATTAACTATGGCCATAAGTCTTTTAATTTTAATCACCTCTTGTTTAGGGCTCTTCAAATCCATTCTGGATGGAGTACAAGTTTTCAATACAAAAATGATTTAAATGTGATGGGTTTTTTTACTTGCAGCAGTTCACATGAGTTGGAATTAAACTGTGAGCCTTGCCAGCAATTCTACACATTCAGGTGTATTATCAGTATTTATTGTTTGCCTAGCTTGCTGCATAGCACATCAGTGAGATGGGCTGTCAGCAAAAAAAGTAGGAAAATCACAGACATATCATAATATAAATAATGATAATTAAAAAATGAGTATTCTTATGTCTTGTGTACAGTTCTATTGGATATACCTGCATATAAATACACGAATGTGCAGACACAGTATTTGTTATAACCACCCCCCACCTAAAGTGCTGGAGGATCTGTGTATATCTCCTGCCTCTATGCAGCTTTTATAATTTTCATTTACTTCAAGTGAGAAAATAAATAGAATTTTGCTAGGCTGATGTCTGTCACTTCTCAATCAGCTGCACACAACTAGTTGTCTTCATTTTCACAGGAGACAAATAAAGGGCACTGAACTTGCTTAAATATCCTCAGTCTCAGCATTGTTCATTTCAGTGCTTTGTACGTCCCAGCCCACACCCCTTCTGTCCCCATACTGTTAACCTCCTGAGGAGAAGCCAGTGTTGCTTTGCTAGGGGTGTACACAATAGAAATATTTTGCAGGGAGTATACATTGTACCCAGTAGATAAGCTTTCCTAAGGGATTTAATCTCTCTTCCTGTATTTCAGATTAACTTTTTCTGCAATAATCACCTGCTCAGTTTAGCAATTTCCATTTTCTAACTTTAGGTTATTTCAAAACAAAGGTGTTTGGGTAAGCGCGTGTACTCAATATACATAGCTATGACCCGTGTTAAAAAAAATTACATCTCAATCAATGTTTTGCCAATATAATATGACAGAACAACTCTGCAGACATTTATCATTTTAATTATTGACCAGTAGCACGTTATCCTCTGCTTGGTCCTTTTGTAAAAAGGAAAAATAAGCACTTTATAGCGTGCTTTTCCTTAGGTACTATAATTCTACTGTTGATGACATGCTATTAAAATAGGTTAATGGATTTTCCTTTCATCATACAACTTTTGATTTCTGAACACAGATTCCCATAATAAGATTTTCTGAAACTACGTAGGGAGAGTTGGATAACAAATAAGAGAAAGAGTAACATATAGTTTACCATTTTCTATCCTATTTTTGTGACAAAAGTATGAGGTTCCTTAGACTTTCTTGACCAAACTTACAACAAGTTTCTTGCAACTGACTTTGGCCAGGTACTGGGCTCATTTTAATCTACCATTTAGCCATTCAATTTTGATGTTTGCACTGGAGGACAGAAGACAGATCTATGGTCCAAATAAGGATTTACATTTAAAAATACGAACAAGTTTACATCACTATTAAAAAGGGGAAAAAATAAACTGTAGGAAAAAAAAAACCAAATGTATAAATCCCTGTGCCCAAATGCAGCTTTTTATCTAGGCTCCCTTCCCTTTTAAGCCTTCAGTTTCTGGAGGAAAAAGATCTCCCAGAGTAGTCGTGATTCTCTCTTTGTTGAAGACAAAAGGAAGTAACAGCACCTTCAATAACCATAACAAAAGTCTGTCTTTTATTCTGCAGAGCACATCCACCCAAGCCAAGACAATAAGGTTTTTGTTTAAGTGTCCCTTGCTAAGGACCTGCATGGGATTTGCAGGACTTTCTTGGACTCTCATTTTAATAACTATCAACAAAATCTGTTATGAAAAGAGTTCACATTAAGTAACTTTTTCTTGTTTAGTACTTCATATTTTAAGCATGTTCATCTTTGCGTGAAGATTTTTTGGATCTTTATGGGTGGAAGGGCTCTTGGCTTTTTCAGAGGGGACTGGATCTGTTTACTTAATTTGCTCTTTGGAAAGGAAATTGATATAATCCCTTTTTAATATCCCAGGAAAGGTTTTAGCTGTCTATCAAGGTATTCTCCTTGGTCAAAAGGTCTCCTTTCTTTCTCCTTTTGAATTAATGTAACAAATGCCAGGTAGTGGCAAAGCTTTGAAGACAGAAGTCACTTCAGTCCTTTATAGTTAGCAACACCTTTCCCTTCATATACTCATTCAGGAAGATCAAAGAAACTCAGAGCAAAAAAACAGCTTTGACATATAGGAGGTGTGATTCATTCCTAGTTTGTGTGCTGATCAGCTCTTAGCCTCAGCTGATGTTCACAGCTAGGATTTTCAAGGCATAAATTGGCTTCAACTATATCTTTACAATCCCTCCTCCCACCCCAGATAACAAGCCAAAAGGAAAAAATCTGGGCAGAGAGCGTGAAGACTTTGTGTATTGGGGTACACAGCCCATGAGTACTTACCTACCCAGGGGCTGGCAGAGGAGCAGACAGAAATGGGCCAGGGCAGGAAGTCAGGAAGGACTGCTTTCTGCCTCTCTGTCTCTTAAATGCTGGGACTCCTTCACCTGTGCATGAATAGGAAAGGAAAAGAGGCAGTGCCCTCAGCTAAGCATGAGCAGCAAGGGTTCAACGGGGCAAGGAGTCTACCTTTCCTTTTTACTGATGATACCTAAAACATTACCAACACACTCAAATTATCTTGCTGTTTTTCTGTATGACCAAAAAAAAAAAAAAAGGCTTTTAACAGCTGCTGTAGAACTGAAGTTTATTGTAGAGGGCAAAAAACAGAGTCCATCAGGATGTCTGAGAGTGTTTGGAGTCCACTGAATATGTGTGGACTAAGCAGCTACTTATTCTATGGTTATTTGTAGCTGTGAGGGAAAGGGCTGTGTGATCCAAAGTAATCCTCCTGTCTGAAATCCACAGGAAAGAATCATGCATTGGTTTGGGGGTGGAGTTTTTGTTGTCTTCTCCAAGATTCCTAAGTATACCACTGCTGAATATATCATCATTTCACTGAATTTCTCTCAACAGAGATAAACAAAGACCAGAAAAAAAAAAAAAAAAAAAGCAATACATAATGCTAAAAGCAGATGTGATGGCTTTTGATGAAGGTGAGTGTTGAAATCTGTTGCAGTCCCGTGGATTAACTTGCAGGCACACTAGAAGTACAGAACTGGCAGTCGCAACTTTGTGTCATCATTAAATCTCTTCACTTGTTCCCTTCACAAGCAGCTTGAAAAATCAAGGCTTCTATAAGGTTAGCAGCAAGTATTCACTGCAATTCCAGTCTCTGATGAACAGCTTGCAGAAGCTTTCATTGAGTGATAAACCGTAGTTCAACAGAGAAATCTGGCAGTCATGCTGCTTTCAGGATATAGAAATCTGAAATAGGATATAGAAATAGGATATAGAAATACAATACAGAAATCTGGCAGTCATGCTGCTTTCAGGATGTAGAAGTCACTAATAAACTGTTTGGGTCTCCACACATTTTAATTTGCAAAAAGGGATATAAACCCAAAGAATGACTAGTAATCAAATACTCTATGTCTGCTATACTTTTGTTGAGGAGAGTCCCGTGGTGATATATCAACACATCAAGGACAGAACACTAACTTCTTTTATTTTAACACTCTAGGTATTAATAATTGGTAAAATTCTTACAGAGAATTAAAACATAAAGGATCTAGTATTCACTATAGATTTCTTTCCATGCATGTTCAAAATCTGAAGTGTGCTACTTGTTGATACAGAAGGATGATCTCCTTTCATCGATAGATGGGCAAACAGCTTCAGGACTCCATGAACTTTAGTATCAGCACAGATGAAACTTAAATTACTTCCTATTATTTGGATGGTTCCCATTTTTTTTTCACAGGCTGTATGGACAACTAATTTGTTTTCTCTTTCACTGCTCTGGTGCAGAGACTTGGGCTTTTCAAAATCTTTTAATGGTATAAAGTGCCTTTTTTTTACTCTGCCAGTTCAAATCAACATGTATCTCTACAGAGTACAGGAGGCACAGAAGAGCTAGCACACTGATGTATTGTTAGGCAGTAGTGACTCACGAAGTGTGCTTTTCGGTTCACCCCAGCTCTTTGGGCCCTTTGCTGTGAATGGCCTTGGCTCTATACAACAGTGCTTGGTAGCAACTGTAAACATCGGTGTGTTACCAACATTGTTTTTCTCCTAGAACCAAAACATAGCATCATACCAGATGCTATATCCCAGCTGAAACTGAGACAGTTCTCCAGAGGGACTTATGGAAGAAAAAAAAAATCACAGTTTTTCTCTCTCTCTATTTTTTAATAGATATAATTTGTAATTTCAGGATAAACTTTTAAATCTGTTATGCCCCTGTTCTTTTTCACAGTCCTAAGATAGTTGTTACTTTCTTCTGAAAGCTTTTGCTATTGGATTAACTCATCCTCCTTTCTGTCATCAGTTCTTGTTAAAGGTTATTAAAATATTTAGTTCTCTAAATGTTTTGTTTGAAGGCAGAGTCCTAGGAATTCCAAGTACTAGACACTCAGCTTCTGAAAGTCTGCTGTCTGCACAATTGCCATGCTAAATAGCAGTTGAGAGCATCCTACAGAAGATATGGTTACATCTTTTGTCCCTTTCCCTTATCTAAAATAAGGGAATCAAAGCTGAAATAATTAGTCTCCCTTGTAGAGAAAAAACTCAGCAACAAAGAGAGAAGAGGTTGTTCATAAAAATTCACAAACTGGCATTGCTGGAAACAGATATTTATGACTTAAGGGGTTTTAGGAAAAGAAAAAGAAAAAGAAACACCACCATGTTCCATTTGTTCTCTGACTAGAGCAAGCAGCTGCAAAACTAGTTCTGGCTGAGGGTACTCTGGAAAAATGAGTCAGAGGAGACTCTCATCAGACCACCATCCCATTCCACAGCACTTAAATTTGGGACTGGGAATCCAAACGGTTCTTTCCTCTTCCCGGTCACATGGACTTGGTACAAACAGCTTATTCTTGAAAATTACAGGGATGTATGAGCCAATGAATGTTGATATGGAACTCTGGGATGATTTTGGGATGAGTCTGGGGACTTGGGATGCACCCAGGTGGCCAAATTTTCTGAATGGAAGGAATAGGTTAGGAGAAAAGAGTTGGGTTATGTGTTTTTCCCACTCCACGTTTATTAATCAGGAATTCTCATATTAATAAATCCGGGGGTACATCTAAAAGACTGTTGGCAATTGCAAAATTTACTGAACAACTGTTGTAAACACAGGGGAATAGAAGAGTCGTTTTTGTTTTCATTTTTCTTCTTTTTCTCTAGCTAAGGTTATTGAGGAGGCAGATGAGGCAGACTGCTTGACTCGTAGGTGGAAAATGACAAATCTGGGTTTGAGGAGTAAGATGTGAATATGATGCCCAAAAGCAGCAGTCAGTCAAACCAAGAGAAATGAACTAATAAAAACAAAGCTAGGGAAAGAGCATGAATGTCACTGATAAAGGAAGACTGAGAAAATCAGCTTCAGCCTGAAAAATAAACACCTGAATAAAAATAAAGAATAAACACTACTGAACAGGGCAAACAGAAAGGCTGAGAAGTGAGAGCTTTGAAACAAGAGGAACAAGGAAGCCAGTGGCATATCAGGCTGAAGGAAGAAGCTCCAACGGAGGAAAAAAAAGTGACCAGAGAGAGAGAGCAATGAAATGTGGATAAGGGTTGAGGGAAATCACACAAGCATTTAAAGGCTTCTACAGATGACAGTATTTATTAAAAGCAAAAGAGAAAAATAAAAACTTAAAGGTTTTCTGAAAGCTCTGGAGTTAAACACTCTGCTCTATGAATTAGACATTGTTAAATGGCATAAGACACAGAATTTTATTTTAATCACTTAAGGAAAAGCAGCTCTCAGAGATCCAGTGCAGAATTTGTATATATCTGTGTGTGTGTGTGTGTGTGTGTGTGTGTGTGTGCGTGCAAAGGAGATTATTTTTAGATCATAAATCATAAAATCATAGCACCATAGACTGGCTTGGGTTGGAAGGTACCCTGAGGATCATCAAGTTCCAACCCCCCCGCCACAGGTGGGGTCACCAACCTCCAGATTTGGTACTAGACCAGGTTGCCCAGGTTGCCCTTGAGAATCTACAAAGCAGTTCTAGTTTCATCAGGATGAGTTTTTTCAAGCAGGCTTGCCGTTCCAGCATGCAGCTCTGACATCTTCTGACAGCAGGCAGGGCCAAGGGTGCAGAAGGTATACATGGCAGGCAGAAGAGACGACACTGCAGACAAACACCAGCCAGGCACTATGTCAGGGCTCTTGCTGTGAGAGGACACCACCAGCAGCCCTGAGCCAGCACCTCCCTTTCTACAGCCCTGCTGGGGCAGGGTTGTGGGGCTGAAAGCAGCAGCAGAGAGACCTTAACTGCCACCTGAATCTGATGGTGGTGCCTTCAGACAGCCACTCAGCACTCAGCATCCCGACTTACAACCATGCCATTCTCCTTCCTCGCTGGTGCACCTCACAGCTCAATCCATTAGCCTCAGTGGCCTGCCTTAAAATTCTTGACTGGAATGGGTTGAAGGAGTGAAACACATTAGGTACAAAGCGTGCAGATAATATTGATGATCCTACAAAATATGCTTCAATAAAAGCTTAATAACTTACCAAGAGGCAATAAACCCGAGTGTGACCTTAAATGCACTACTCATAGCTAATTTACAATTTCTGGCAGGTTTCTACCTTGGAGACACAACCAGCGCACGCTATTTCAGAAGAGGGCTTTACAGATAAGCAAAATGAGTACAATAGCCTCCTTAGCCAGCATAAATCAGCATCACTCCTGTGACTGCCAAGCCAGTTTACTCTGGCTGTGTACCTGTCTACGCTTTGCTTGTTGTGACCAAAATGAACAATTTCTTACACCTGCTGAAGTCCATAGGTGCTGGAGCACAGCGGGGCAGCTGTGGGAGGCCTGTGGCTCCCTGGGCAAATTTACATACTCAATTTCAGTGAGAAAGATTATGCTGCACTTGTAATCCTTTTTCTGAATTAAAAGATATTCTGTGAGCGAACCCTTGGGAATTGAGGGCACGGTGGCATTGTGATAGTTTGGAAAACTGCCATAATTACTTCTTCTATAAAAAGAATCTCTGCATCACACGATGTGAAGTGGAGAGTTTTTAAAGAGATGAGAAAAACAGACTTGAGCAGATTATAGTTGAGGGGCAGCTTTCCAACTGTTGTGCTGAAATACTCCCATCCTCCTTACAGGGACAGCTCCTGGGTCTTTAACCACTTCTGAATGGGTGCAAAACACAGAAAAGCTCAGTATGCTGCTGCACAGTGAGAGGTCACAAATGAAAATGAGCAAACGCTGTAAATCAGGCATGCCCAATCACGGCTGTCAATGCGACCCAGCCCTGTGCCTGCACTGTAAAGACGGTGACTCTTTACTACAGAGTGATGGGTGCACACCCATCTCTCCGCAACAACCAAACCATCGGTGTCTGTTAACACTGTGTTGACTGAAGCCAGGGCACGGGGCAATGCTGGGCAGTTCTAAGTCAAGTGATAGCAAATAACTCTATGCATTTTGATACATTGCCTAAATAAGGCTCTGAACAGCAAAGAATACAGAGCTGCGCTTTCCATTTTGATAAAGGGATTTGAGAGTAGAGTTCAAGATTGCAAAAAAGATCATCAGTTTACATTTCCGACACCATTTTCAGTTGATATAAATACATGAAATGCATAAAGTTGTAATCAGATATTCAGCACAAAAATCTGATCATGTCTCTTCACCAGACTTTCATAAGACTTCTCTTACCAGACAGAAATATCCTTCGTTTCACAACCACACCTTATTCATGTCATTGCTTTTTGGCAGTACACATATTTGTGAACACTGGAGCACTGGAGGAGTAAAATTGCATCAAAAATCTCTACTGAACACGTTGAGAGTTCACTAAGAACTGCAACCACTGCCATCAAACCAGCCTGAATGCATTCATTTCACAAAAATGGGGTCAAATATCCCACTAGCTTTTGGTTTTTGGTTTGAAAAACACTAAAAGTTAAAACGTTTTGTTACTTATATATTAACAATATTGTATATGTTATGTGGGCTTCTCCGAAAGTAATGCCTCCTATTTTATGATGTTGACTCACAACATCAGAGGCACATGTCGGTGGTATGGCAGTAGGGGTTGAACCTTCCCATCAAAATTCTGTTACATTTTGTTGCCATGTGACAGATGGCAGCAGAGGGGCAGTCTGATGAAATGGCATCTGACATGCAAGTGCAGATGAAGCAAAGGGGTGTCACTGAACTCCTCCAAGAGGGAAAAATGGCACCCACTGACATTCATTGATGCTTGCTGAATGTTTTTGGAGAATAAATGGTGGATATGAGTACAGTGAGGCTCTGGGTGGTGCGTTTCAGCAGTGGCAGCAGTGGGTCATCTCTGCTGGAACAGATTTTTATGAGCATGGCATACAAGCCATTTCATTGCTGGTGAAAATGAATGTCTAATGGTGGTGACTGTGTTGAAAAATAGTTTTCTGTACCTGAGAATTTGCTCTATCAAATAATACTATTGTGCTCTTTGTATCTGCTGTAGTTTCCATGGAAATAAATAGGAGGCGTTACTTTCAGAGGAACTTATGTATATGTTGCCCAAGACAATTCCTCTTTATTCAGCATGGTCCAGGCAAGGCAAAAGGTTGTTATTCACTGAATGATGGCACAAAAGATTTACCAGCCCCAAAGGGAAGGTGAGCAAAGCTGGCCAAGCAGTACAATCTCTTTTGTAGTCTTGAGAAAATAAGTGAAATACCAATATCGGTCCATATTTGTTCTCTCAGAATATCAGTTTTTCAAGAAAGTAGATGAGGTCTTATGCCAATGTGTTGCTTGTGCTCCTGTAACACTGAAAAATTGTGTACCTCTAGCATGCTGGCTGCAGGGGAAAGGGGCTGTCACCAACATCGTATGCTAGGTCTTTCCTCCCCTTCCCAGCTTTCTCTCGGACCCTGTTAACATACAGACACAGGACAGCCAGCTGATATGTCAGAGAATTCATTTTCAACCAAATCAACAAACTTTGTATACTGAATGCTTCAACTGGTAAAGGTTTGAAATGGCAGAGCTGGGTTTACACTCCACAAGAAACTCCATGGAAATCACTTTGGCGCAAACTCACTTTTTAATCTGAAACGTAGCTATTGCTATGAGCCAAGAATGTCCATGTCACATACACCACTTCAAATTCTTTCTAATATCAGCTGAGAAGTCTATACTATTTTGCAGAAAAAGAAAGATTTTAATTATGATAATTTGATAAAATGCTGGACTGCACCACAAAAAGAAAAAATACCATTCTCTGAACATCATGGCCCAGCAGGCAAACAAGCAGGCTGCTATTCGAACTGTGAAACAATGTGCACACCTACAGCATGAATGTTTTTTATCAGATATCATCACAAAGTTCATGGCAGACAAAACATGATGTGTAACTTCTTGCAAAGCAGTGAAACACAAATTCCAACATAAGGAAAGGAAAGGATGAGAATTCTCTGTTTTCCCATAAGGCTGATTTTCTACGTTTCCCAAATGGAGGAGAGGAAGAGGAAAAGAGTTCATTCAAAGAATAAAGAAAATTTGTGGAAACTCGGAATAAACACAATTGTTTTAAAAAGGCAATGCAATTTTGTATTGTATGAATAAATACAAATATTAGCAGCAGATGCCGGAATGCAGTAGCAAACAATTGTGTAGCAAGTTGCGTCCATTACAAAATGGACAAGGAAAAATAATGGACATGTTTTTACTCTCCACGTTGCTATAATTTTATTCAAGTAATTTGCTCCAACTCATGGAGCAAAAAGGCCATTCCAGGTAATATGGCTGATGACATTATTCAGCATTTTCAAAGTAATGGAAGTTTCATTACTGCTATTATTACTTCTGGTGACAGATGTGCCAGCAGAACAAGGGCAATAATTGTATGCATGCATATTTGTGTGTCTCCTATTTAAATTTATACTTACTGCTTTTGGTGTTATTTAGTAAAAACAATAATTTCTTACATTGTAACTAACCATGTAAATACAATACAAAAAAGATGGGAATGAAAAAATCAGATTTCTGTGTTTTGTTACAGGTCACTCATGAGTGTGACCCAGGGAAAAAATTCAAGTCAGTAAGTCAAAACACAGCCATCATGCAAATTCATCGCAGTATGAAGTTCCCCTTGTCATTGGTAAGCAAGCTCAATAACTTGTTTAATGAACTCAGTCACAGATGGAGACTACACTGGAGACTTTTCAGAAGCAATTCTAAGTCCATCTCAGAAAGTAACTGTGTCAGGCATTTTGGGACTGAAATTCAAGCAAGAGCCCACCTTGAAAGGACATAGAATTGATTGCACTTGTCTGTGCCTCATGCAGAAGTTTGTCAGAGCAAAGGGAGCAAGGACTGAAATGATGACAGGTACCTGAAATGGCACCATTTGTTAATTCCTGCTGGTTTCATTCTGGGGGAAATAAAACAACCGCTTCTCAGGCAGGGTCCTATACAGTGATTTAAAGATAGCAGTGGGAACAGTAAATAGACTGGTTTCCAGTTCTTTTCCCCAAAAATCTATTTCTTTTCTCTATCAACCCATCTCAAAAAAAATGCTTGCCAAGAGGAAGTCACCAATGGGTCTGCACCCAACATCGCCCCGCACCCAGCATCACCCACCAGCCAGGCTTCTGCCCACAGGGCCTCTGCTTTCTGCTTTATCTTAGCACACACAGCATGCTGCTGCCAGTGGACATGACATTTTATGGACTCTTGGTTCTAGTTCATGTTTAAGATCTTCTGCAGTCTGCAAAACACCCTCTCAGTGGCTCCAGGTTTGACACTCTGGTCCAATGGATCTACAGCCTGCTCTCTAGCTCCAGTGGCAAATTTCTTTGCTTAGTCATACATCAGGCATACCCAGTTACAATGGCAGGAGCAGAAACATGCCACCAGCTCTATTTCTGCAGGAGCTGGTCCCCGCAGGCTGCGTTGTCAGCCATCCCATGAAATGCACACTCAGGGGACGGCTGTGACCCAGTCCCTGCTCACACAGAGGTTTTGGCAGAAGCCAGGCCAGCACCCTGCTGTGTCCACTGTTGGGGGTGGCTTTAGGCAAGCGTGGTCACAAGCTTGGATCTAAAGACCCAAAGTCTGCTGATGTATTAATTCGGGCTCCTGCCTGACACATGATTCTCAGTCCAGATTTCCTAACTCCTACCTCAGCCATCCTTTCTAATGCATTTTAAAATAACATTTTTATTACTGTTGTTATTACTTGGAAGGTTTAATTTGATCCCCACAGCTCTCCCTGAAACTTGTACATCACTCAATCTATTGGCAGGGAAATTGCAGTTGTTGTTTTGTTTTTCTTGAGAGAACGAGCTCAGCTCTTTTTGTTGTTGATAAAGGCATTTCACATTTCACTGGTGATGCAGGTCTGCAGCCCAGATCCAGCGCAGAGAAATGGCTACAGTCCTTCACACAGGATGAGGCTTCAGGTTAAGGAATACTACCAAATCGCAGGCATGTCAGTAACAACCCTCTTCCTGTGATTTCACTGCAATGAAATAATATTCTGTGAAAAAAAAAAGTGGTGAATTACCACATTATTTTTATTTTTTCTGATGCAGCTATCAGCAAAGTGAGGATCCAAAAGTTTCAGTGTTTAAAGCCAGAAGGAATTATTTGATCATCTAGTCAGGCTTCCTAAACATCATAGTCCATTAAGTTTCATGCCAGTATCTTACATTAAATCCAATGGCTTTTGAAAAACTAAAGATTTTCGGGAGCTCACATCTTTTGAGGAGATTAAACTGCATGTTTCGGGCAGAATACCAGAGAGACCAAGCCGGTGCCTGAGGAGTCTGGAACAGCAGAGAGCTGATTAGGTAGAGCATGTTCCCAGAAAGCAAATAGTGTTCTCATTGCTGAGGGAAGTACAGAACTGCTCCGTCAGTCATCTCTGGGAGTTAAGCTGCATTTCTAACCCTCAGCCTATGTGGTTTTGTCAGTGAGTGAGACAGCCTCTCCAAACCCTAAGCATTGGCCCCAGGATGGAGGGGTGGGCCATCACCCTCCACTGTAACCTGGCACGGGAAGGCTGAATCCAACCCAACCCAAGTAGCACCTGTCCCCAGCCTCCAGTGCTGCAGGCAGGGAAAATCCAGTCTAGACTGGGCTGTATTAAGGAAATACACTTTCTTCCTTCTGTCCTGATACAAAACTGTCAGGAAGGTTTGAGTAACAAAACTGGGAGCGTATTGTGCATGTTGTGGACAAAATAAGCAGTCTGCATCAGCAAAACAAAGGTCAGCAGGGTAATCCAGTTTCACCGAATTCAGAAGCAAAGGAGCTCTCCAGCGCTGTCAGCTTAGCTCTCCCACAGCATTTTGTTAAGACAGAACATTAAAGCCTCCCTTTCAAGAAAGGTTTCTAGATGATCCTTTTGCTGATGGGAAATCAAGTCTGCATGGAGAAAATCAATGGAAAGAATTGACTGCAGTTCCTCAGTGGTGCTGGCTGGTGGGCAGAGCTCTGCAGTCCCTGACACAGCCCCAGGATTGTGTAGGATCTCAGTCCCACTGACTGCCTGCTCCTCCAGGTAGAGATCCCTCTAGAGGTCAGGTCATGCTCTAAATAAAATCCTGTTTGTGTTCACCATTTTTGTCATTTCTGTAATTTACCAAGTTTAAATAAGAAATCTGAATATATTTGACAATTAGCAACCAGTGAGTATCATAAAGTAAGTGGGAACATGTGCAGGAGAATTATCCTCTAGGGAAGGCAGCAGAGGAATGAGCATCTTGTTGAAGTGTTCCAAGCAGCCACCAATGAAAGTATATGTTTACTCATTGGTCTCATCCTCCTATAAGCTTCAAATATCTAGCACGAAACTGTGCTCTACCTTTCAGTGATTGATAAGGAGTTGAAAGATACTCAAAACTAGAAGACAAAAAAGGACATCAGAAAGGCTAATGCTAACTAGATGGATATGGGCAGCCCTTCATTATAATCATCTCACAGTGAGGTGGCTGCATTCAAGAACTGCTGAAGGGAAGAACTGTGAAGAGCTACTTTGTCATCTCATTGCATCAGGACCCATTTTCTTTGATTACAGCTAAAATCGATATGCTCCGCTGGTTCAGGAACACTCAGTGTATTTCTTAAGTGCTACTTCTTGATTATTGAGCAAAGATGAAGTAAACAGCGAATGTTCTTGGAGTAGCAAAGACACTGTTCTGGATTATAAGTGAGTAGAAGTCACAAAAGTCTGGCAGGCAACCATGGACTGCATAAACAGCCCAATTCCATATTGTGTTGAACTTCCCACTGTCTTCAAGGGATCCTCCTGCACATTTGAAGTCAGAAAGAGTGTTAACCCATACAAAAGCAAAACACAGAAGGACTCATGTTCCCAAAAGAAAAGAGGAACAAAGTCTCCACCTGATATAATGAACATCTTCGGGTCTTTACTCAATTAATTTCACAGAGCTGGAAGGGTGTAGTTTATGCTAAGGACAAAGTGACCTTAACATGTCTTATCAGTGTCTCTGCAGAGATCAGACCTTTACTTGAACTCATGGCTCATTTGTCAGCTTTGTGTATGTTAGAAGAAATGACTCTGAGCAGCTACACTGGTGGGCTGTGGTATCATGAGCATTCAGCCTTCAAGCTCCCTGAGCAACACGGTGCGCGGAAACAAGGACGTGACTGGTATTTGGTTCAGCTTGCACATGAATAAAATGAAAATGTCATCCAGTGCTTCAGAATGAAAGAAAATAATTCTTTTGGACAGACTGCTCTAATTTTATCATCACTGACTTAAGTGGCAGGTCAGGGTGAAAGTCCTTAGAAATTTCTGTGTTAGCGCAGGAGAGATTTGGCAGTCAATACAGAAATAAACTGTACCCAAGATTTATCTTCTCTGACAGATTATTAGGAAGTGGAATCCATAGGTGAAATTCTGTGGCTTGTGTTACACAGGAGATCAGACTAGATTATGATAATGGTCTGCTCTGAACCAAAAAAATATCCATTCACTGTTACCACAGGAGAATACGTTGTTTTAAAGTGGACAGAAAACAATGATAAATTTTTAAAGGAAAGAATGCTACAGGAAGAGTTGGAACAGTTAATTTTATCACTGATAGCACTTCTCTACCAGATATTGTTTCAAAAGACTTTTTCTCTGCTTTACAAGAGGAAAAAACACCGCAGTCTTCTCCCTCCTCAAGTTTTGTTTCCACATAAAGCAAAAGAGTGACCTCATCTCTGCACAGCTGGAGACAAAGTCTGGGTCTGCAGGTTGAAAATCTGTAAACCAGAGTTCTTAGAAAATCCACCTGCTACCTTAATAACAGAGCCGGTGTAAATGGCAGTTTTCTGCAGATAAATGATTTTCACCCTAGCTTTTTTAGATGTTCTATGTTGTTACTGAGCTACCTAAAACTGGAAAAACAATATTTTTTTCTTTATCAAGAAGGAAAAAAAATATTATCTTCAGAGATCCATCTTTCATGTTCCTAGGTGGCAGCAACAGCTAGGGCTATAACAGCATAGGTTGGACTCCCATTCTACAAGTGATGAGAGAAAAAATGGTTATTAAAACAGCAAGTGTAAAGTAATAGCATGTTTTTGTTCAAAGAGAGGGATTAAGAGCATAAAGCCAAGCCTTTGTAAGTCCAGGAAACTTCACAAGAGACTTCCAGTTTACACTGGTCTGCAGCATCCCTGTCCCATGCTGATCACCCTGGGCACTGAGAGAAACCACACCAAAAGTCAGATCCAGAAGAAGAGATCAGAAGTTACCAGGGGAGCTTTCTACAGGAAATCAGTCCAACTCCCCATCTGCAAAAACAAGCAATGCAACAAAGAAAACCTCACTGACTTCAGGTGACCAGCAGAAGCCCTGAAGCAATGGGAAAGCAATGGTTACAGCGACAGCACAGATGGTCCCAGAGCAGGCTTGGGTCCAGCTACAGGCTGAGCAGCGCAAAGCCAATTCTGTGAGCGCAGCTTGAAAATGCTTGTGGTAAACTTAATGAGAGGCTTTTCTTGATGAAAATTGGCAGCTGTTGACAAGTTCAGTGGTTTTGAAGGGTTTCATTACAAGAGAATATGCAAACAGCCTTAACAAGGTTCTGCTCAGCTTTTATATGCTTCTGTCTGCACAACAGCCTTGATTAGGTAAACACAATAATAGCTATTTCTCTTCAAAGGTGTACCTCTCAGCTAGCTGTGCAACAGCACAGGATAATTAGAGTGAAGAATCAGTGCTTCTAAAACTGGGACAGACAGCTGTCTGTTTACTCTCATGCTGCTAAAATCCTTTCGGAAATTTGGTGTCAGGTTTGTGGGTTTATTAGTTTTGTTTTTATTATTACATTATTATTATTATTATTTTTAGAGGCAGTAAAATATAGCACTGAGATCACAGCCTCGGATTCCCACTCATTTCAAAGGATCTAATGACTTCATAACCTCTAACAGAGACAGAAGTATCTTAACGCACTTCATTTTAGCCAACGTGGAAAAGCAGCTAAAAAAAGTGACAGATATTATATTCCTAAAATTGGAAATAGAGTCATTTGGACAAACTGTGAGACTCTTGTCTCACTCCCTGGCAATCAGAAGACAAAATGTCAGCTATTTTCTGTTAAAAAAAAAAAGACAACAGACTAGATGCTAATTCTGGACCGCTGTAGCTCTCCAGGGATTGTCTTACTGCAGATGACTCACATGACAGATGTATTTTATCAATACAGATTCCAAGTCATCTTTTGGCAGCATGTTTTCAAGGACCATAATCAAAATCATACACTTCCTTTTTTCCAAGTTTATTATGTGTCTGCAGTGCCCTTGGATTAACATGTCTGTGCTCTACAGCAGAGTTTCAAAGCCATCCAAGCAAAGGTCCCGGACAGTTCACTTCACTTCTACTGTGCAAAAGGCAAATTTGGCTTATTGCAGTTCTACTCCAGTGCAAAATGAACAATAAAGATTAGACCGATTCAATTATGTCATGCCATTTTTTTTCCTGAACAGTGAGACTCTCTCTGGTTTTCCAGTTCCACACTTGGTGCAATAAGAAAAAGTATATGCAGCTGCACTTGAAAACAAAATCATGTGCTGCTTTATTCTGTTGTTTGTTTCTTTTGTTGATCATAGATTTTTTGGTGGTGGTGGTTTTGTTTGTTTTTGCTTTGTCATTTCACAATATTGCATTTACTAAAGGATATTAGGACAAGATGTGTGTGTGCTCTTGAGAAGGAACCTCTATACAAAGCATATAACCCACTGAATATATATACTAAGCCATAACTAGCGTGCTATATACTTTTCACTTTAGCTCTCTCTCTCATAAAAATCTTTCTTTGTATACAGCTTAAAAACAATCAGATTTGAGCATCAAGATGCAGAGTGAGCAAAAAACCCAGAGCAGACGGTCTCAAGCTGGGTCCCATTCTCCTCAGCTACATTTCACAAGACTAGAATCTGAAATCTTTAGCATTTTGTACACCAAGAGCAAAACCAGATATCACATCTAGAATTACCATTGCCACTGGTGCCAGGCACTGCATCAATACTCACAGCTGAAGACAGGAATGGTTCCTCAGTTGTTAAAAGGACAGTTGTTAAAAGGATTTGTTCATTCAAATGCTTTCCATTGCTGTCATCCTGTGGTACTGAGGTCTGCTTGTCAAAAGCCTAGGGGAGAAAGTCTGGTGTCTAACTTCAAACTTTTCATGCTTTACAAATTTTAAAGCTAAGTTTATGGCAACAAGGACAACATCATCATGGTGGTAAAATGATAGAGTTTGAGTTTTTTATTTCTTGAATTATTTCTTCCTTCAGAGAAATGTGATTTCTAAAGTAAGTTATACATTATACAAAATGCATATACAAAACCATAGTGATTTTGACTTTAGGTGTCAGCATTTTCAGTCTTTAATTTATAATCACCTCCACTACATGTGAAAACAATTAGCATTTAATTTTGTTCCGGACAGTGTTGGTGCTCTTTCCTGCCTGTCTCTCTCCTCCAGAACTGCAAAAAGTCTTGGGATGCAGTCTGCAACAATTCCTATCACCACTCTGGAGAAGTCCAGACATAAAATCTCTGAGTAAAGAGCTGTAGGAGTGGAGTTTCACATCAGTTTTGCCAGGGCAACAAAAGCAAACTAGGAAAATGCGTCCAATGCACTCTCTGTTCAAGCTTCAAGCAAACCTGAACTACCCATTAGGAGGATGACAAATTGCCAGACCACAGCATCAGATCAACCCTTGGCAGAGCTTGCCCAAATTCTTTCTAACTTTTTGAAAATAGTATAATACTGTTTCACATGAGCTGCTGTGTGAACAGCGCTAAAAGCCCTTGCCCAAGCACCAGCCTGGGATCTTCCAGTTTGTTAAGGTGATTGGGAATGTGTTCTGCTGGTTTTCTACCAGGGTTGTTCCCCTAGATCACTTGATAATTGTGAGAACTCCACCTGGTTTCAAGTCTATGCCCAGGCTGGCCTGGTTTGATCATTTTAAAACATTTTCAGGACTTTGAAAAAAAAAATCCATTATTATGCTTCTCAGAAAGACTGAAAATCCCAAGTCTAATGTTGGTTTCAGTTCCAGCTATGTAAGCCAGTGGTTTGACATTTGTCTGAGCTCAGCATCTTCATTTTATCAGAGCTGTAACCCTGTTTGACTCTGCTTTTCATAATGAGCTCACCTGGTTATATCCCCTATCAAAAGAGGCCATTCTATGCTGCTCATAGGAACACGCAACACATTTCTGGCACATTTGACATGTAAACTATACTGGAGGCAGAAAATCTTTGATCAGCCTCTTTCTTCTCATTTTAAAAATCGTGTCTCCATTTATCACAATGAGCAATCAAGCACTTATGGAAACTTTTCATTTTAGTTACATTCAATAATTCCTCTAATTTCTGTATTAGTAATACTCTTCCAGGCAACACCGGAAATCCAGATTTCATACTGTGACAGAAGTGTAATCTGAAGAGAAGGGCTTTTTGCATCGTTTTATTTTTTTATTTTTTAGAATTACAGCCCTGAGGTAATTCTGTGGTCGGCTCTTTCACTAATTCCACCTAACACCTTTAACACCTTCAACCATTTTCTGCTCATGAGCTGCAAATACTCCCGCTTTCAAACCATAAGTTTGAAGACAGTCTTGACAAAGACAGCCAAGACTGAAAATTAATGTCCATTTCTACTACTGAAAATTTCTACTATTTAAAAAATACACTCTGGGGGAAACGTGGAAAGACTCCCAAATCCAAAGAAAACTTTATGAAGAGAGAAACATGAAAGAAGAATGCAAGGATGTTTCAAGTAAAACTAGAAGCTATTCATGTGGCCAAACTATTAAAGCCTGCATGTCATCAGTAAGAAATGTATTTCAGTAGACCTCTAAGTAGGAAATTAAAAAATAAATTAATATCTGAGTTTCCTTGCATGTGTAAGAGCAATAGACACCAGTGAGTCATGTCGTGATGTGTACTTTAGATGTATTTCTGAGTAGGAATGGGTCTTATTCCAGCCATGATGTAATTCTTTTCTTCTTTTTTCTTTTTTTTTTTAATTTTCAGTGAGAATTGCTGAGAAATCACATGACAGATGAATGTCTGTTCAATAAGGCAATTCCAGTCTGCAAAAAATGTCTTGAAGCACTTCAGTATTGTGAAACCAGCAGCGTAAGTAATGCAGCAATGCATGTGGTGGAACAGATGGCCATGAGGAACAATTACATGTTCAAATACGTTTAAAGGACATGGTTCAGTGATAGGACTCAGATGGTCAGGTCTGGATCTTTAAGGTCTTTCCCAATCTGGACAATTCTATGACTCTATGAGATGGACTTCACCTAAAAACAAGATTTGTGGGTCAAGGCTAATGAGGTAAGTGATACTACATAAACACATCCTGTGACTGAGCTTATCTGAGAATTTGTCCAACATTGTGAACAAGTCCGCTCCAGTACCAGAGGACCTCAGCAGCGTTGCTGAACTGATCTTCAGACACCAAATGGGTCTGAGGATGCAGAGAAGAAAAAGGCAGCAATTACCAGAAGGAACAGGAAATTAAAAAAAAAAAAGTGTATGTTTTTACATTATTCGTCATCTCTGACTGTTTTGTTGACAGAGTCAATGAAGACCTTACGTGTTTTCCTCATACAGAAATACACACATCTGCTGCCTCTACCTACTGTGGCAGCCAACAGCACCAAGAGCTGTTCAGGCTCAGAGGCTGCTACAGAGGAAAACCTTTTTTGGAGTGTAAGAAGGTTAGAGTCCTTCCATTCTTTCTGGATACTACATTGTATCTTTGTTTTTCCTGAGAAACTGTTGTTCTTTTAAGTATTGTTTTCTGCATAGAATAGGAAAAAAGTATTCAAGAAGGTGATAACGAAGTTGCTAATCTTGGGACAGGTGAAATGCCAGAGGCAGAAAAACCTCTGAAGAGTTTTCAGAAGAGTCAAATGGCAGTGACTGGGTCATCAGTTGCAAAAAGAAGTCGATCAGAACTATGATATCCTGTTAATCAATCCTCTCTGAGCTTCATTTAACACTGGAGAGTCTGTGGAAACTTGGCAGAGAATAACAGAATGAAAAGTCTCTGAACCAGGCTAGGGATGTCACTGCAATGCTGATAACCAAACTGTCACACAGAGAAATCAAATGGATCTGCTTCCCTCTTTCTGCCCTAAATGGAGTTTTGTTGTAGACTATAAACTGATGTAAACCATAAAACATGTTACTCACATTGGCCTTTTACTGCTTTTATCCATTTGCTTTAAGTGGCAATCACGTGATATGATAGTAGGTGCTTGCTGTTTGTGAAGGCAGACATCAAGATCCTCAGCGCCTCTGTGGCACATCTATCAAACAGATAGCGTTGGTATTAGTGATGGAGAAGGCCTCAGGAACTAAAGAGATCTCCAATCTCTGTGCAGATTACTTTTGCCTCATCCCACTTTTCAGACCCCTTTATGTGACAGGGAAATGCAAATGGTAACATATCAAGAGCAGGACCTGCAGATTAAAAGGAGCACAAGGTGTAGACATCCTTTGGAATATGTGTGAAAAGCACAATAGGAGTACAAAGAATTACTTTTGCTGCATATATTTGGCTTCTGATTCTAACTGTTGCAGTGTTTAGATGAAGTGTGTTGTCTCTTATTTGCTGTGTTGCATGTCTAAATGAATCAGGTGGTAGAGACCTTGAGGTTCAGGTGCATTTTGCCTCCTGTGAGAACACAACATCAATGTTTTACTGAGCACATGGTAGCTGTTTAGCTCCTATGTCATCCTCACACAGCAAAGTACCTGTGGTAATTCAGTATCATATGGTGGTCTGGTTCTAGAACACCAATTGTCCCTTCCATGCAATGCATGGTTCCTCACAGCATTATATTCAGAAGCTTTGGCATTTCTGTATCTACGTTAATGACACGTTTTAAGTGAGACTTTTCCCCTTGTTTTCTTCCATTAGTTGCTTTACAATGCTCTGAAAAGTAAGGTTTTTGATGCAGTCCCGCTGACACAGGGCAGAGTGGCAGGCACCAGATAATGGCTCTGAAAGCTTTTGAGCAGGAGTCACTCAGCAGTAACCCTAAATGTCAATGGTATGTCCCTTACTGCAAGATTTCATTACAGCTCTCCTGCACTAAGCAGCTTCACATGGTAATTCTCACACAATCCCTTTATATATATATATAGTCATTATTTGAGATATTACTTCTCTCTTCAACTGCAAGAAAGATGTGAGGTGAGCCTCATTTTGGGAAGTATATCTCCCAAGAAATAAAAGAACAACCAAACCAGAAGCAAGTTTCAGACCAAGCAGGCACTGGCACAGCACAGTGGATCCACACAGAATTAAGTGACAGCAACTATCCCCACAGCCTCTTATGCTGAAGTTCTCCTGCAGGTTTCTTCTCCAGTGAATGTAAATGGTCATGCAGAAAGGTCTAGGTAAGGCAGTAGTGTGGCCGCAGGTATCACATCCACACAACACAAACCCACACTACAACTCATTGCTGATCTCATGGTTCTATAGCTGTAATGGGAAAAGGGAAAATACAATTGTAGGCTCGGGTAAAGGCTGATAATTGCCTATGTGAATATTACATTTACAGTATTTATGCTAAAGCCTGGACACCAACAAAATTACGTACCCACTAGTAAAACAGGAAGTGACTCATTAAACCATCCTATAACCTTGTGAAAACCTATAAATTTGTGGTGAATCTGTGGTCTGATGGTTTTTATGCTGGAAGCCAACTGGAAACTGCTGATGAGAAGGGAGTCCTTTCTCTGCTGTTGCAGCTATTTGCAGTGTGTGATTTAATCTCAGCAAGGCATTTGACACTGTCTCCCACACCATCCTTATAACAAAGCTGAGAAAGTGTGGAATAGATGAATGGACA
>JANHGO010007630.1:0-57238 GCA_024606505.1 Aquila spilogaster
CTGAATCTCATCTATTAGGTAAATATAATGTGAATACATTTCCTTGTTTCTCTAAGGAGTTTATTGGTAAAACCTGGTGAGGCATTCCCACAGAATCTTCTACTGCTGTAATTAGCCTCAAATTGAGCTAATGTGCCTTTTTCTGTAGAAAGCAATACAAAATACAGAGGCTAGGTACAAAATACCACTGTGTTCAGAGTTGAAGCAGCAGCTGCATTGCTCATGCAACACGTTCGTGTTTATTCTTTGTATTACAAGAAGGAAAAGCTGCAGCATCCTCTGGGGATCTCAGTCAGATTCTTGTGTCAGACAGGAAAAGCCCTTCCCAGGAACAGCACTGTGCTCTGCCTTTGCAAGCCTAAGTGGCACATTCTTCTGTCTAAGTAGATAGACCTCAGCTTTGTAGGATTAGGTGAACGCTTAAGTTGGCTGAAAACAAATCTGGCATTGTCTGTGGCCAGGATCTTGGCACAGCTTCTACAGTAGGAGTGGCAAAGGGTCTGAACGTGCTTTGTTTGTCCCTGTGCATTTCTTGCAGTGTCTAACGTCCAGTTGTGGCAGCACAGGGCAGGTAGCATTTGTTCCCAGTGCATCCAAAGCATACAGAATTACAGCTTCTTCAGCAGGCTCAAAGGCAGCACCCAGCAAAGGCATTTTCTAGTAAAAGATGCCAAGGCTATATGGAGAGGGGAGAAGCACATTTTCCAATTAGCCCTACATCTACTAAAAGTGTCCTGGTAAGAGAAAGACCGTAGCAACTTTTGCACCCTGACTTTTTTTTACCTGGACTGTTCTGTACATGACCTACTGCTGCACACTTTTGTAAATCTTTAATCTTCTCTGCCTGTATCCGCAGCAGTTAGAGTTGCTTGACACCAAAGCCACTCCTACAGTCTAGCTCCTTTGCACTGCTCTCCATTGGGATGGACAGATTCATAAACCTACTTATTCAAAAATCACAAGAGAACAGACCTTCACAGATATTCCAGAACAAGTCAATTTGTCCATGGCCTGTACTTCTGTACACAAAGTGTAGTCAACATAACTCCCAGGGGTAGGTCCTCCAGCAAAGCTAGTGGGGCAGGGAATTTAGGCACCTGACATGGTAAGTGTTTGCATTCTATGTATACCATTTATGATTCAACTTAGTCATTATGTCAGACAAAGGAAAAAGACAGGCAGGATGCATAAAAGCTGAAAAATACATCATAAAAAAATGGCTTTAGAAAGAGAGAATGAGAAAAAGATAGAACCCATGGGCAACTTAAAAAATAAAAAGTAGATGTTATAGTTCACTGAATCAAATATGACATTATAGTGCAGGGGAAATTGAATTCATCTGTACTCGATAAGGGTGGCTTCATTATTCACTTGTGTCTTTGCTTAGCTGTGACACTCATGACTGATGAGACCATCCTCATCTTATGAAGAAAAATTCAATATCCATAGTATCATTCGAATATATTCTCTACATATAGAGAATGCATTTAATAGATGGAGTTGGGATGGTATTTTTATCTTCACCAGCTCATGAAAGGAAGGAGCAAAATTTACCAGTGCTGACATCTTGAGTGACTTTATGTAGACCTCTTTTCACAACTGATATGTTGTTGTTCTGAGTGTCAGTATAGGGACATGGGAGAGGGTAACATAGAGGCTGCCTCGTTGTTCAAGATCTGAATCCAGAATTGTATCAAAAAAAAAACCATATCTGACCATCATATCCTAATCTTGATTAGATAGTTGTCTGTGCACAAGCACACCTCCACCACAATAACCAATAAGGAGAAATGTCAACAAAACATGCTGATACTCACCTAGCATTGCTCCTAGCTGTAACTTTCCTCCTCTTCCTCTATTCTTGTACAGTTTTTCAAGCCAGTGAAATATTTCTCCTTGATGAGGTCTCA
This sequence comes from Aquila spilogaster, assembly GCA_024606505.1. NCBI lineage: Eukaryota > Metazoa > Chordata > Aves > Accipitriformes > Accipitridae > Aquila > Aquila spilogaster. The sequence continues at coordinate 1,911 of JANHGO010007630.1, forward strand.
GACTCACTTCATCTCCCTCCTTCAGTGGCATAATATACTCATGCACACCACTAGGAGTCTGGTTTAAAAATGTGGGAAATCTTGGAAGCTGCTCAACAGAAGCAAATCAAGTAAAGATGTGATTAATAAGTATGTAGGAGAAGATCAAAGGTAACTATCATCAATTTAATTTACTATGTTCCTGAAATTTTTCACAACTGTGTTCACACGAGAACATTCACTTTTCATGAGACATTTTTTTCCTGATATATCCAGGGGGAAGAAGGAGAGCACAAGCCAGCACAGCTTCCTAAAGTGCCATTTGCATTCATGTTACTGCTGAAGTATACACACATCCACTACTACACACCAGTTTGAAGCAAGGGTGCAGTGGCCACAGTGAATTTCTACTGAGAGACTTCCATCCAGATCAGGACAGAGGTCCATTAATTCATTATCTGCACCTGCACCACAAGAAAATTGAGATATTTTACAGACAGATAAAATAAACATTTTAAGAAATATATGGAATAAGTTGCACATACAGAATTTTCTCTTTAATTCCATTATTTGGCACCTGATGGATGTCCACTGGCTAACAATTTATGTAACTTCTTGAGTGCAACCTTTTCAGTGTCACTGGTCAACACAAGATTGCTTGTCTTGTCAGTGTCTTCATTATAGCCACTTTGAGAGTTTTGTAATGCAACCATTAAAAGATGCTTCAGGCTGAAACTTGGCATCTGAATGTATGAGGAAGCCAAAGTGAGAATAGTTACTTTAATTTCTAGAAAATTATTACATCTTACCTCTCTTCTGGAGTGGCGAGTATGATAACTTGCTTTGATTATCATATGCATAAATTATTAATCGAATTTTCTTCTTGTTTTATCTCAAGCTGTAATTATATAAAACAGACATTTTCTGTCATCATCTACATAATAGAGGATTATTTTGTTAAGCATAGGAGAACACCCCTCCATCAGATTATCAGTGATAAATAAGTGCTGTGCAAATTAGTATCAGTTGCATATCCAAATGAAATGCAAATTTAAAACTAGACCTAAGGTGCACAAAAGACAATAAGGAAAATGTATGGAGAAAAAGCCACAACAAAAAAGCAAATCACAAAACAAAACTAATCTTTTTTTTTTTTTTGTAGTTCACAGAGTTGAGAAAAGTGTACTCAGAGCCCACTCATTTGTTTTGATGCACAAAGAGCTCTTTTTATGATCCTCCCAACTACCTTTTATTGCTGTGTGCACAGATTCAATGACATAAATATGTATAATAATCTCAGATTCCAGGAGAAATGTAGAGAAGTTACTTTTATAAATAACCCTTGAATAATGTTCATAAAATTGTATATGTACATGTGTGTATTTATCAGTCAAGCTTAGATTCACTGGAAAGCAGAACTTAAAGAGCTAGGTCCTCTCTTACTCCAGTGGAGACAGGATAATTTACATCAGTTAAAGAACTACCTCAGTAATTCACAGTGACATTTCTTCTTGGTTTTAATACAGCTTTGCATGCATATATTTTCTTAAATATTCAATATAGAATTTAATCGATATAAGGTATGAAATATTATCAGGCAAACTCATTTTGAGTGGAAGTATCATTTTCCAAGTGATCATACTTGCCCATCTAGTTCTTTCTCCATAACGTCTCTATTCAGACATTTAATATTGATGAAATACTTTTTATTAAAGATTTTCAAGATACCATGAAATTCTGAAATCTTACACATGAAAAAGTTTAACAGTGGATTATAATAAATAGTAAGAAATAAAATTAAGGGTTTTTTCTTTCTCCCTATATACTGAGTTAAAGACTTTCCCTGCTGTATAGAATGAGTTTTCTGCCACAGTTAAGATAAAACAAATATTTGAACTAAAACCCAAGTACATTCTGAATATAAAATATTGTTAATATATAGTTAAAGCCAAGAAAAAGCATTGTCTTGCTAGTGGCATTTTGATCAGATTTTTTTTTATCTTCTCATTAAAAAAAAATTGTCCACTTAATAGCACAGGAAACATTGCCTTTGTCTCCCCACAGACAGCAACTCAACCTCAATAGCACTCTGCACACGTCCATTCCCCAAGTGCTCCACTGGTAACACAATTGCAGTAATTACGACACAAGCATGTTCTATGAAATGGATACTAGTTCATTAATTAGAAGATGAACGTAATTGATTATTTCAATAGCAAGGCTAAACAGAAGGGTAATCCCACAGAGAAATCTGTAGGGGGAGATCTGTGCAAGACATGCCCTTGACTTTGTTTCTTCTCTCAGGGGGTCTCTTTAAAGGAGCACGACCTAACAAGATAGTAATTACAGGCTACTATTAGTGATAGTTAAGTCATTCACAACCTGTTCCCCTGTGTCAGAACTGATGTGTGTTTCAGGGAATACATTTGCCATTTACAACTGTCAGACACTTAGATGGACAATTGGCATGTGGAGACCATTGGCCATTCTCTTCTGATGATGTTCTGTTCAGATAACGTTCAGATTCAATCTCACCTTTGTTGTTGGTTTGTGACAGAGGCTCAATAAGTGTGTGCTATCATTTCTCCCCTGGTTTGACAACAGAAAGGGAAGACTGAGCAGCAAGAGTGAAATATCCCTGTTCATGTCACCCTTGTTATCTTTTTGACTGAGCACACAGCTTAACAAGAAGACATTTTGTGGATGGAAATCCCCAACAGAGCTTGCTAACACAGATCTACAAATCAAGCCCTTACATTTTGGCATTCAGATTCTAAGCACATATTCTCAAATGTCATCCTGTGTTCACTGACGAACTCCTAATTATGATCGCCAAAGGTCCAATTACAGCAATGACTTAAATCAGTCCATTCATGTTTCTAAAAAATGCTGTATTTTTAGTGGAACCATCAAGTCGGTGTTGCCAAACCTGAGTAACCACGTTCTTCTTTCCCTCTCACCTTGTCACAGGCTGATTTAAGGGTTATTGCATCTGGCTTGATTCAAACATTGTACTCAGTCCAGCTTGTGGTTGACGACATATGGGTGTACTGGAGGAGGGGGAAAACCAAGAAGCTTTTCCATACCTCATTGCATTCCTAGTAATCATTTACCCTTGGCAGTCATCAGTTCTTGGCAGCCCTCCGTGTTCCCTGAGCATAGAAACAGGTCCAGTCTTGTGCTGGCTGCAGGGTCACCAACACCACTACAGAGGGCAAGGACAATGACAGAGTCACTTGCTACCACTCACCTGGTAAAAAACACCCAGCTCTCACATGGGATATAGTATGTGCCACATCTTTTCAAATAATGATGCTCCCTTTTGTGATTTTTGAAAAGTGAATCAGTCAGAGTTCATCCAGAAACTCCTCGAGACAACTGGGGTTTGAAGCTACCTGGTAAGCCCTGGGCTGATGTAAATCAGTATGAGGGCACTGATCTTCATAAAGATTTGCTGATGGACACGTACTGTGGATACTCTCTGTAACCTTGCCTGAAATGGTTAAATCAATCCAGATTGTGTGATACGGGCACTGCAGACAATAACAATATTAGTCTCAATAAAATGATACTGGGGGTAGAAGTCCTTTTCAGCTTCTTTATTTGATTAAAGCGATTCTGGCTCTATGTCTCCTACATATTATCCCATGATGTAACAGAATAAGGAGACTGAAACAGAAAGCTGCTTCTAAGTAAGGGAATACCTCACTAGGGCTTTTGTTCTTATTTAGCACAGTTTAACAATCCATTCCATTCACTGATCATGCATGCCTGAGAAACCTGAATGCGCCTTCCTCGCCTGGATGTGGCTTCACTCCATGGCCCATCATGTTTGGTATCAATCATATTTGTAATGGATAAGAATCCAAAATGGTAAAAATAATCATATAAGTCAAATTCTTCTCTTCCTCAGATACACACATTAACTCCAGGGTGTTTGTAAGTGCCAAAAAATCTTCACGGTTTTTTTTAATTGCATCAAGGAGTCAAAGAAAAAATGCTTGACTGCTCACTGCTAAACTCTAAAAGCCACTGTTGTGTGTTGTGTTTTTTTTTTATAAATCATATTCTTACTCTTCTTTTTTTTTCACAAAAAAAAAAGTTATGATAGCTGTGGAAAAAACACAGCTTTCCCAGTATTATACCTAATCCTGTTGAAGTAGATTAAATATTTATTAAATAAACCGACAACACAGATGAGTATTAAGAATTGAAAATTAAACATTATGAATAAAATCCCTGCTGCAAGTGAAGCCAGGAAGAACACAGCCAGGGCACATACACCTAAGGGAAACAGTGATTTTATCTACTGAACAAATGGATGCAGATGTTTAAGGATATGGTCTTCATTAAGCTGCTCCTTCAGTACACAATGAAATCTAACTGAAAAAGCAGATGAGGCTGGAGAGATTATTCTTCTCCTTTTAAGAAAGCTTTAAGTTATACATATTGCAAAGATAAAGAGCAACTTGCAGTTATTATTTTTCTTTAACTAGTACATCTAAATTTCTAGTTTACCAAACAGTCTTGCAAATCCACTCAGCAAAGCAGACTATAAGATTTGTCATATGCTATGGGTGATAGATGTAATCCTATAATTTTCAATGCAATAATGAGAGGTTTAATTTTCCATTTCTTCCCCCTGTGAAATGGCGTCTGGCTTTGAATTCTCATTTTGTGTCTGCATGAGTACACAAACCTAATCTGCATCATTGTGAAGTCAATACCTGTTCCTACTTCTCTTTCATTGTTAAAAAGCAAAGCCTGACCTGTAATTCAAAGACATGAAAAAAAGTTTATCCCACCAGGGTCTCTCTCTTCTTTAATTCTCTCTGATATGGAAGGAGCTGTTAAGATTTGCGTGGGTTCGTAAAAGGTAATTTTTGAAGGAGAATTTCTTTCTCCTTCAAAACTTCCCATGAAAGGTTAACGGTCATATGAAGTTCTGTAAGCCGGCACATTTGCAAACTCGCTACAATGCTGTGCATTTTTTCTGAGAAACAGAGAATCCCTACTGAATCTGAGACGAATTCCCAAGGGACTTAGCACTGAGAGAACTCAGAATGGTTCTCTCCACAGCCAGAGGCTGCTGGGACATGAGAGCTGGGTGATTTCCACCACCAAATGAGAGGAGGGGGAGGCAAGGCAAAGGGCCAGGAAAACAATCTTTGTTCTCCTTACGCAGAGAAGATAGTATGGAGGGTTACTATTCTCTTGTCTCGCTATGCAACCTTTTCGTTTTCCAGCTACCCAGGAGTAGAGCTTTCTTTTTTCCTCCACTTCTTTCTTAGTAGGAGTGCAGAGGTAAGTTGGGAAGCACTGAGAACAGAGCAACAGCTTATTGTTCAAGTATTTCCTGTCCAGAGCAAGTTGGAAACCTCAGAAGTTAAATATAAAACACATTTCCTCAACTCTCATTTTATTGTGCTGAGAAGTGGTTGTTAGTGTTCTATAACAAGGTAAAGCACAACAGCTTATCTTTAGTGCTTGGAGACTGTTTGAGCATATCAGCCAAGTGGAGCTCTTCATATGCTTGTGAATGAATACAGCTGCAAGAGAGTGCATTAGGCTGGTAGAAAGAAGAGACTAAACAAACTTATTTTTCATCAGAAATGGTGGTATATGTGGGAAAGAGGAATTTCAAATTATCATTTTCCAGTAGTGATGTCTTATTTTCATGTAAAATTCTAATGTGTTTTGTGAAAAAAAAAAAAAATGTGAAGACCTTAATAATGTGAAGACAAAGGAAAAAAAGAGCTTAGTCAGATGCCGAAGTTTTTGCTGGCAAAACATCTCAGCTGTCCTAGAAGCAAGTGCTTTGCTTCTTTTCAGCTCAACATTCAATATGACACTTGTAAGTTGTCACAAAGCTTCATAAGAATTATACTTTAGGAGCCAAACATTCCCAAAGGAACCTGCTTCCTCTGAACTGCTTTCCAGCACCACAAGCCCCAGAAGTGAACCATGCTGCAATACAGGCAACACTGAGGGCAGTGAGGAGAACAAAGTATGAATTATTTGAGCTTCAGACAAAGAGAAATCTATAGTATCCCAATAAACTATTGTAAAAATAAATTAAAAAATGCAAAACTACTGTTTTTAACATCAGGTTGTCCCAGGTTGAGATGTCTTGATTTGTTTAGACAAACTGAGACATTGTAACTCATGTTGGAGCAACCCAAAATAAATATTTCCATGTTATTAAGGGAAAAAGCAGAATTTTCCAAGAGACGCATTTTAATAAACCATACTATTTTTATCATGTTCTTCAATCTGTGCCTTTTACTTTATTATAAATCAGGATTATTCTCAACACACAATCAGTAAATCAAATTCTGGGCCATTCAAGTGACAACTTAGGCTTAAACTGGAGGTTGAAACTCGATGATCTTTGAGGTCCTTTTCAACCCAAGCCACTCTATGATTCTAAAATGCGGTTCTCTGTGAGTTCTTTAATGTGGTCAAAAAGGCTACTCCTGGATGCCATTGGATGGCGCTTCACATAAGGTCCTTGTGATGTTCCACTCCTCCACCAACAGTGCAGAACAACGTGGAGATGACCTTTCAGTTTAAACTCTCTACTGTACGTGCCCTTCCTTATACAAAATCTCCAGTGTCTGCAAACAATGATTTAAACAGGATGGATTTTCAAGGAAGTTTTTGTCTGTATCTGAGGGAAATTAAAGCCCTCAATGTATGCATGTATGCCAATTGTAATAATAAAAATTAAAACTTCGTTTGTAATTCTCAATTTCCTAGATATGTAAGCCTTGTTTGAGAAGATTTCATTACTCCGAGGTAGAGGAGTAAATGCGTTTATACCATTTTCTATATGAAATTTCTTTTGATTTGTTAAAACCACAGAAGCCACAAAGAACATTTTTTAATTCTTGTTTTTCTTTTCAAAGAATAAATGGTTCTTTCAATCCTGTAGCTCTTCCTGAGGTGGTTTTGATATGCCTGGGTAAAATCAAGTAGAAGTAAAGCAAAACACAGTTTTCCTGACCAGTAAATGATACTTATTTATTCTGGAATAACCCCATGCATTATTAAAACCATGCTACCATAATAATTTTAAAAGGACACAGAGCCATGATTGTAATTATGTTTATCTTTATGTAATATCTTGTTATCAGTACAACCTGCTGCCCTGCCATGAAGTTGCAACTGTGCTCCCTGAAAATGTAACAAGCACTACCCAGGAAGATAGGCACTGACAAAGTTATTCATTCACACTCCACTCCCCACCTCCCTTGGTGTTTTCCATTATTTCTGTAACACTTTATTTGCTAGTAGGATTACTGGATTTATTTGTTCAGATTGGGAAGTCTCTTCTTGATGGGCTGCTGTGCTTGGTAAACAGCTTCCAACAACAAGCAAGGATTTAGATAATCACTGTGTAATCAGTAGGCACCAGCACATTGGATCTCATCTCCTCAAATCCAGGTGGCTGTCTGACAAATCACTACACTTATCAAACTAAAAGTTGGATGATCAGCTGCAAATGAATCATCCTGCCCACTTTGTAAGGAACTGAGGCAGATTCAACAGTAAATAGCATAGGGCTTGCTGGTTTTACACAGGTTCTGCTGCATAGAACAGAGCATGAAAGTCCTAAAACAGCACTGGGAGCAACCAGATCAGAGTACAGAGCAGTGCTGGCTGGCTGTTTTCCCTCCTGCTTTGTGCCTAAAAGGGAGTGCTAGACTAATCAAGCAATAACCCAACATCATTTGCCCCCAGTTAAACACCTTTCCAACAGCTGCAGCTAGTATCATTTGGATTTGGCAGGTACATACTTACTTGATACAAATACATCTGTGTGTAAAATAGCTGGTCCTAATTAAATTTTAACTAGAGGCAATAACTGCTTCAAAACTAGGCAAAATAGTCGTATTAGGAAGATAACCCAGAAATCTAAAACAATCTCCTTTTATAGTATTAAATCAGCTTCCAATTTTTTTTTATAGGCTCACTTATTTTCCACCACGTAATGTATGATCTTAAGCACTCACATTTTTGAACCCCTAAAACACAACCAGGAATTTGCTTTTGAGTTTAGGCAAATACCAATCAACTTTATTAAGAGACAAGAATGTTAACAAGAGCCTGGACAATGTGCAATAACTCTGCCACCACTTTTTCTCCTGACTTCAGAAGCCCAGAGCCTCTCAAAGAGCAGAAATGATAACAAAATTGACCTCTGAGTGAATTTGTGAGCAAAACACCCATTTACTCAGCTACAAGGTGTTGTGCACGCTGGTCAGCAAGCAAATCAGAGCAGCAGGGGAGATGCAGGCTCCTTATATGCTATTTGCCAGGTTCTCTAATACAAAAATATTCTTGGTATTAAATCACTAGAGAGGAGGTGAAGAGTAGGTAGAAGGAAAACATTTTAGATGAGATAAAGAAAAGCTTGATTATTGAAAAAGAAAAAAATGGGTACTTAAAGTGATCACTCTAGAGTATAGAAAGTGATTTTTAAATTACTTATCTGATTAATGGGAGCTAATCTTTCAAGCAGAAACAAATTCACATAAATATTCTGTAAATTAAATATTCTCTTGTCACTGAAGCTGCTTTCAATTGTTGTGATTATTTTTTTTCCCTGGAAAGGAGACAGCATATTACATTGATTTCAGCCTCCAGAATGCATTCGGTAATTATGTAGTTCTAATTGTCAGACATTTTTATTTCCATTAATTTCAAAACCAGTCATTGACATATGTTAGAAAGAAAATCCAATCTCAAATCTGAAGAAGAATCAGATGTCAAATACAGTCGTGTTCAGTAAGGTACTAAAACATAAGCTGAGGTATATGCTTCAGCCCATTCATACTCAATAGAGCATGTAACCTGCATTTAATCTTACCTCCGACAGAACTTAAACAAGTGCACCTTAGTATGAGGACCTGCACCTTTATTCCTATGGCTTTTGAAGGTGTGCATTGTGCCTTACAGATATAGGCAAGAAGAAAGAGTCAGGGACCTCAGCTTATTAACATTTCAAGAATTTATTGCTCAGCTGCTGTTTGTTTTCTCTGACAACCAAATGCTATGCAGGGCACATTTGCCAGCTGCAGTCTGATTAGGCATCACCTTTTCCATAACACTGCTGGGCCAGTCGAGCTGTGGCATACAGAGAGTTTAACCTTTTGTAGATCTCATAATAAACAAATCCAAGTTTCAGGAGAAAATCCACGATAGAGAGAGCCTGACTACAGCTTGTAAATCAAAGCACTCAGATAAGACGTGAGAGCCAGACCTCTCAAAGCTGATCATGCTGACAGTTGAGCTTTAAATTCTTGCTTTATAAATCACTTCCTTACCAACCAGCTGCAAAATCAGGATTTGAAAGCCAAAGGGGAAAAAAAAAGGTGAAGTTTTATTTTGGATTTATTGGTGTGATTTGTAAATCTGTTGTAGGACTTACAGATCTGATTTAAGATTTGTTAATCCCGTTAAGGATATGGAAATTTTTTTCTCCGACTTACCACATACTGAAATACTTTAGTAAAAAACAAACTAAAAATCACTGTTTAAATGGACGGTGCATAAATCAAGAGTTTGCAGTTAAGATTCGCTGGCAGGCTCTATAAATTGCACAGTGCGTTTATAACTCAGTTTCTTACAAGAGCAGATTTATAAATCCGACTTGCAGATTGTCAGACAACTATTAGTGGCTCAATTCTAATCTGAGAAACAACAGATGTGCCGGGCTCTGCTCTCAAATACCCCACCCCATTGCAGTGCCACCCGCAGTTCCCACAGCCATCTCCTCACACAATGCCAGCAGAGGAAGGAAGCACTCTGCCTTGCTCATGCATCACCCCGTAGCCAAACAAGTGAGTAAGGCAGAAAGGGTTTGGAGAAAAAAAAAAAACACAAGGGAGGTGTGTGTTGCGGTGAGCCCTGCTGAGCAGTTGGAGTTAAATCTCCCTCTTGCAATTCTAGCTGGTCCCCAGAGGAGACAAAGAGTCATCCTTAGCTCTAGGATGACTAAGAGTCATTCTAGGCTCATTCCCAGGTTGCCAGGCCTTGGGCACAGTAAAACTCCACATTCGAGGCAGTCAAAAAGAACCTGGCAGGAGCAAGCCAGTGTAAACTAAGGGGATTTTTTTTCTGCATTCCGAGAGATGTCTGCCTGCCTATCTCAGATTACGATGAAGAACTTCTGGGAGTAAACCCCGGCCCCATCAGCATTGGTGGCAAATATCCCATTGATTTCACAAGGATAGGATTTCACCCTATAAAAAGGGTGCTGGCCATATTCACAGGAATGCCCATGCTGCTCTGGCCACAGCAAGCAGCTGTAAAGCCCTGTATGTCTGTCCGAAGCACTGCAGCAGTCACGTCATCCAGTGAGTAGATCAGGGAGCCCGAAGCAGGGGCTACACATCATCCCATGGCTCCTAGACACTGCCTATAGCCATGTATGCTCCCCCATCCCCTCCTCACGAAGCAAGAGCAGAAAGCAGCATCCCTTGGCAATGATAAGATAATTCCCCCATGCACCAGGAGTTAATATACATCCTCACAGGCAGATTTATGGTACCCATCAAGGCTTATCCAGAAACTGAGTGTCATAAAGGTGAAATAATAACACTATTTAATAGCACTATTTTTTTTCTGCTAGAATTATTGAATTTTGCATAGTGAAAATTGTTTATGATAAGAAATTGCAGCTCCTAGATCTTATGCAGGAGATAGCTACATGCTCTAATGCTTTATGCATTTTTTTGAATGTCAAGTTTCTTTACCTTTACAGTGTTTGAAGGAAGAGGAAAGAGTGATCTAGACTGCTTTATATTCTACCGTATTTGGAATTTGGTTCTAAACTTTGATCAGTGGCTTCCTATTCTCTTTTACTGCAACGCACTTTTTCCTTTGAACTGCTTATTCCTTGCATTTCTTAAGAAATAAAATAATAACAAGGATGCTGGCAAACATAAATTATATCAGTACTTCTTTCATCCTTGCTGATATTTTCGTGCCAAGAATCTGATCACTGGAAAACCCAGTAAATACTTTTATATATGTATATATATGAGCTAAATTTTCAGGGCGCTTATGTTAAACATGCAGGATAAACTGCATATTCAGCTGAATCTAAATACCATTACAAGAGTAACTGAAACAAACAGTGCAATTAGAAATTGGAAAAATTGCTTCCATAGCTTTGCACACAACTGAACACTCAATTCAACATCCAAAATATAATCATAACTGGTGGATGGGGTTGAGGGAAAATGGTTAATATTCTATAACGTGGTAAATCAACCCCTTACAGACTATCCATTTAACACACATGAAAATCAATTATCCTGAGAACAGATTTCTTTTCTTTTTCATTATTTGTTCCAAAAGATATAGTCTCATTGTCCTCTTATGAACATGCCTCTGACAGAGACACAGAGGATTGCAAATGTTTGACCTTTTTCCTTGTATTTAGCTAAAATGAAGAGGGGTAAGACGAACAACGTGTTCAAGGAGAAAGAGACTGTGTGAGTGAGTCCTCACATCACTGGTGAGGAATTGTATCTGTAGTTGGAGAAATGCTATAAATAATCGCTTTAACAAAGAGACACTACAATTAAGTAGGAATAGTGTCTTTTCACATCATTATCTGCAGGTGATAAATGAAACAGATTTCTCCTGAGGCAGCTCAGCTGATCTACTGCCATGTTGTAACTTGCTGCTATTTCCCCCAGTTCCTTGTCTGGTCTTTCTTGGGGAACTCAAGAACAGTTCAAGTACTCCAATAAAATGCAATCGGGTTTAAACTCAGTGAGATTATTGACAGAGGGAAAAGATACCTCACAATGTGCCCAGCAGTCCCTATCTTCTGATCATCAACATCAGAAGACTTTATGGAGCCTGTGTCATGTTTACTTTCTTGGGTTTTCTTTGAATGGGGAGGCACAGAAAGGATGGTTATGCTCCCTGAAGCAGAATGTGTACGTGAGATGCAACTGGACCTGGGAAACAATCTGAGACTCCAGGCAATGTAGTGATAGGGCTAGGGAGCAGAACACAGGTGAATCATTGAAACTTCCTTGGGGACATAAAGGAACAGTTGCAAAGATCACTTCACAACATCAAGGTAATAAAAGGGTTTTTCTACAGCTGCAGTACAAAGAGAGTATTGGAAAATCCATAACATTTGTAGCATGAGGAAAGGAGTAAGAAGTACCTTATTGTGGTTACAATTGCATAACCATGGAGTGATGAATTTCAGCTGTACAGAGGACCAAAAATCTAGCAATGAGAATCCTTTATTTAAAGTTTAAAATTAAAGAATTGAAGTTTAAATTTAAACTGAACATCTACTAAAAGTTTAAGTATCAAGAGCACTGTCTGATCTACTTGGCCTCAGAAAGAGAAAAGGTTAAGGAAAAGTAGAAAGGACAGATAAGGAAAGAAAAGAGAAACTTCCTAATTCGCCTGTGGAGAAAGCATAGATACTTACCAGTTGACAGTAGAGAAGCAGATCACAAGCCTATAGACTTCCTTTTATTCTACTGTAACAATATTAGATGTAGCCAGGAAAATAAGTGTGAAATGAGTTGAATAATTTCTAAAAGTGTCCTGCCTAAGCTTTTTCATCCTACCAGTTCATTCATTTCTTATTTCAGGATAATGAACTACAATCTTTGTCAAAACCTCCGGTCATTCAGGAACAGTATCTACAAAGAAATGATATCCTTTTGGCTTGGACATGTTTGTACATTTATTCTTGTTTGAATTCAATAAAATTCAAAATAAAAAGGAGAAATACTGAGGAAAACACTGTAAAACTCTTTTTTACATGCCTTCATCAGCAGTGGTAACAGTAAATATCTTTATTTAAGATTTCCAAGGCTGTGAAAAGAGGCATAAAGTCTCTTAGTAAAATTTTGATCAGCAATTTCCCTTTTACTGAAACATTTCAAATTGAAGTTTGTCATTTACCCCAGTTACATTTTTCCGAAGTTCAGTTCAGTAGAAATTACCAGCTGCTGCAACTCCACAGAAGCAAAGGAAAGAACTAGAATTGGCTTCAGCATTTGTCTCTGTTGAAGTTCTGAACCTGCTAGTGGGATTGTAATAAGCTCATTTTATGTGTGCTGTTGGCCGTTTAGAGAGCGAACTCGTCATGTTAATCATCTGATCTATTTGTTTACAATCCTCTTCCTCTGTAACTGCCTGGAGAAATAAAAAAGTTCTCTTGAAAGAGTTTCAGGTTCAAGTACAGATTGTAATTAAAGACTTGACCTTCTTCTGGAAAGCACTGGGCTTTAAAATCTGAAACCACTTGAAGGCTTCACCTTTTCACATAGAAAGCCTCCCTGGGCTTTTGTAGTAAGGATGCCTCACAAGATATTCAACAGCAGTCTGAGACTGAGCTAGGTTTACAGCAAAAGCTCATTGTCAGCCTGCTAGCTGATATCCACCTTTTCCTTCAGGGCAACACTTATTCTGCAGCAAAGGAACTCAAAGGGGGTAGCTTGCTACTGTGCAGAACACTTAAGTGCCAAGTAAAAGGCTCCAGCCATTCAGAAATAGGACTGATGTACTATCGTACTTCCAGAAATCATGCAGGAGCCAAATGCTCCCCTAGATTGCCTCCACTTAATCCACCTTTGTTTTGGGCCAGGAGGGATAGAATATGTGCCTGTATTACAAAAAGAAAAAATGTGGTGTAGGGCAAAGATTTGACACACTGCATCTAGCCAGGGAAATGTGAGCTGCTCTGGTAGATACTGATGCCCTCAACCACAATTAATGGAAAAGCGGTCTGCAATGTCCTCAGGCAGGATGCAATCCAAGTTTTACCTTGCATTGACACTAGATTCTTCCAAGAGCCCTTCTTCTCTGTCCTGTCTCTGTCCTGTCTCAGATACTGGGAGGAGACTAGGATCAAGGTATCAGACTATGTAAGGTCTGAACTGTGAACACTTTTCCTCCAGCCTCAGTAAGGTCCCCACCAAATTAAGAGTAGATTGTTTCAGCTGTGTCACAGTACAGAGGTGACAAATGTAAACCTAGCACACTTCATCAGAATCGAAAATGATAGTGCAGGACTAGTTTGGCCGGCTCCTGAAGAACAGTAGTCATCTCAACAGAAAAGGACAGATCATTTTGGAGGCTGATGTGACAGTAAGACAGCAAAATGTACCTTCACAGCATAACCACTGGTCAGGAATAGCCACTCCTACTTCCACACAAGATCGGATTTTGCTGAAGTGTCTCCCTTACTCACATTCTTGCTGCCACCTCTTCCTGCAAGTTTGCTTGAATCTCATCCAGGTCACCTATCTGAAGGCTAAGCTCTCATCTCCTCTGTGCCTTACTGACTATATGAAGCATCTTTTGAATTATATTCTTCAGAAGAAGACTGAGGAGGAAAAATGGAGATAGAGATTAAAAATACAGCCAGTATTATTATGCAGGTGTTTTGGGACAAAAGCACAGAGTCTGCTGTGTTGTGTGTTTGCACCTTGGGGTTGAACAGCACCACTCAGGTGAGGTGGGCACAAAACAGGAAAGGAGTCATCTCACGGTAAGAAAGTGCTTAGGATTTCCTGTTGGACTACAGTAGTATTTTACTAGCCATGGAGGACCGCTAACTTTTCTTCTGCTTAAGATTTTTCCAATATTCTATATAATTGGTGCCCCGTTGGCTACACAAGACCTGTCAAAGCATTGCAAAGCAGAACTCAGAAGCCAAGATTATCATCAACCAAGCACAGGGAAGCTGTACCTGAAGCACAGACACCAGTAGAATGAGACATGGCCCAAGAAAGTGAAGTCTGAATTTTTATATGGTTATCAAAGCTCTTACCATCTATTCTGTATTCTATTTTAAAATAAATGTTCTGTCCTAAAAAAAAATTGAGTGTGTATCATCTAATTCAACCACTACCCGTATCACAATAATGTTATTGCTATCCCATTGCTGATGCCTAGAAAGATCTTCAAAGCAAGAAGAGGAAAGCAGATGTATCTCCACGTTTAAACTATTGGGCAAGGGACATTCTTAGTAGTTAAATGCAAATTTCCCTTGCTCTTCCCAAGAAGCCAGAGAAGAAACACCTGATGAAGCATGACCAAATTTGAAAGGCTTCGTGGGTTACCCTATCAATTGAGCCAATTTAGTTAATGATGCGAATGCTTTCACTGCTTGAAAGTCGTAACTGTTAAGTCACTTCTCAGTGAAAAAGACTGAATCTTGACATGTTTAAGATTTAGCACTTAACTTTTAGAATTTTTTGTTGGGTTCAGGTGAGTTAAAAGCACAGAGGTAATTTTGACAGAATTACTTCTCAGGTCTTCACAATTTCATTGAGCCCAAATAAGTGATATGACTTTCCCTTTAAACACAAAAGTTGAAAAGATTTTACAAGTTTCACTTTATTAAAATTGGGGAGAAAAAAAGCTTTAACCATTAGAGAAATTAAAATGATAAATGGATCAATCTTTACTAGCAAACAGTAGTAATTAGGTCATACCTCATTTCTTTATTAGAGAAAGACTTTGGTGTTTAATCATTATTACATAATCATTTGTCTTCTTCAATCTCTATAGATAATGCAGGCTCGGAAGGGGTACTTTCAAATGGTGTGGGAACCCCACAATCAGATGTCTGAATCAACCAAAGGATTCTGCCTTTATAACGTATTTTTATTGTACAGTCTGTGTTCATGTGATAACAAGAATAGAGAAATGCAGATAAAACTTCCTGAGGGATGCTAAGGGAAGAGTTACAAAAATGAAACATCTCTAAATGAAGTCTGAAATCTCTAGAAAGACACAAGGTGAAACACAGCATATGGCATAATATCATTTTGGAGAACATCCAGTCATCCACCATTGTGTGAGGACAGATGTACTGTCCACCAGATGTACAGTGTGTTTGCATTAGCACGGATGAGTATTCAAATGTTCCTTTGTTGAAATAAGCCTCTGAAATCCAAAAAGAATGGGAAAGATAATGAATGAGTTCTAAGAGGAATAAACAATATCAGGTTCTCTGTGACTATCATTTCACACCATGACAGAGACTTCCTTAAGCCCCCTTTGCTCTTAAAGGAACTAGAAACATTCCTATTGGCTAGTAAGAAGTAAATCAACAGCCACATATGAAGCCAGCAATGATAAAATCAGTAAGACTTACTCTAAGGGGAATTTTTCTTGCCCAAGTCTTCAAAAACCATTTTATGTCCTAATGACCACTACAAGGTGATGGTGACTATCAAAGTTTCCTTAGTGAGACAAGATCAGTTCACACTTCACCACGCAACAGCTGAAACCTCTTTATCAACCACAAGCTCACCTTCTCTTCAGGAATGTTGGACCCTGCTACTTTTCATAAAGGAAAAGAAAAGCAAGTAAAAAGTATTAAATGTTTCCAAAAATCTAAAGATATCTTGGTTAAAATAAAAGCAGCTTCATGCTGCAGGAGTGGAAGAATGACCTCTCCTTGGTCATCATAGTGTTTGTAAAACAAGTTTTCTTCCAAAACACATAGAGAGAAATACCCAAGGTTAACTCAAAGGCTTAGCACCAACACAAAACAAAATTTTAGAAGTGAAAATGTTTTACCTGGGCTCTTTCCCAATCTCTGAGGGTCTCCACTGAGAAACAGCCAAAGGAAACTCAATGCACTCAATCTCTGTCATGGTGTGAAATGATACTCTCAGAGAACCGGGTCCTCTCATGTGAGAATAGGACCTCATCACACCCAGGAAAGACAGGGAGCAGTGTGTGACTGCCAAAAGGAGTGGTTCTCCTTCCTCCTTCCTGCACACACAGTCCTACTTCCTCAAATTCAGCAATCCTGGTGATGCTCTATGACTTCTTTCTGTTCTTGTTTCTTGTGTGAGTGTACATGTGTGTGTGTGCTTCTGCTAAGCTTTGGCAATGTAACAGGCAGAACAAGCAACAAGATGGGATGGAGTGGGGAATGGAAGAGCAGACTACCCCATTTTACCACTTCACTATGCTCGAGCAGCACAGTTGCCTTGTCGAATAGCATCCTTGGATGACACGTTCTTTCAACTTCATTAGTCCACAGGTCCCATTTCACAAAGTGTCAGATGACTATTCAGTAGTTAAAAAACTGAAATAAAATGAAGGTCCCACAATTCCTGTAGAAAAGAAACACCAGAAAAGATTGGCAGTACTAAATAGGAAGTTGTCAGCAGTCACTGAAAAGGATAATATAATATAAAGGAATGAAACTTCAAAAGTCCTCCTTCTGCAGGATGATTTTTCACAAAGTTACTGGTTTACAGTTCCCTTCACTGCTGGCTGCATAAACACAAGCCTTTTGAACTCATCCTGTTCAGTGAACAATCAAGTTAAGGGGAGAAGGCAAACAGCCTTCACAACGGAGCACTGACATCATTTATCACACACAACCATATCATTATCCATGGGAAGGATT
Source organism: Aquila spilogaster (assembly GCA_024606505.1). Taxonomy (NCBI): domain Eukaryota; kingdom Metazoa; phylum Chordata; class Aves; order Accipitriformes; family Accipitridae; genus Aquila; species Aquila spilogaster. Next base: position 19,318 of record JANHGO010007630.1, read on the forward strand.
ACTCCATGTCTATGCTATTTGGATAAGGAGGATGTGTCTTGTAATACCTTTTCTGACAGAAAATGTCCATACCAGCAGAATCTATTTCTCATGTACTGAATGAAAATAAAAACTAAGCCAAAAATACACAGGACTCAAAGGAGAATCAGGTACTTGTATGGACTAATACATCTCGCCTTAAATTAAATATTGGAAAGTAGTCTTGCCTTAAAACTGTCTATTTCTCTCCATTAGGATGAAGTGAAATTCGACTTACTAACTCAAGTGTAGTGGTTTATTTCACAGACATCTTGATCACGTTAGATGCAATGGTTGTCCAGGCTTGTGACATTACTGTGATGCAAACATGACGTGACTCAATCAATTTGGACACCCATGAGCAGAGATTCTTCTTCTTATCTCTAGATTTCCTCGTATTTCTCACCTGAATCCTTCAATGTCTCCTTCATCACAGCTCCATCCAGCATATACACTCCTCTCTCACTTCTCTTCAAGACATACCTCCTTTAGTATCCTCCTTCATCATGATTTTATTATTGAGTTTGAATGTATTGAGGCATACTGGGGAGATTTTAGTGGGCCAGGGGGCAAGGAAGTATGTGAGGCAGAAATGCTACAGAGCCTTCTGAACTAAAAATCATAAAACTGTGATTGTAGGGACTGGAGTGAGTGACAAAGGCAGTACCTTCTGTATAAAATTTTACATTTCAAGCAAAATTATCTTTTTTGCATGTTAGTTTAGTCCTTTCTTTAGTGCAGGGCTAACATGTAGTTAGGTCACTGCAATATTATAAAAATCAACAAAAAATATTTTCTTAGTTTCAGCTGGGATGGAATTGTTTTCTTCAGAGTGTCTGGAATGATGCTATGTTTCTGGTTCTAGGAAAAAACAACACTGATAACACACTAATGTTTATAGTTGCTGCCAAGCAGTGTTGTACAGAGCCAAGGCCATTTGCAGCAAAGGGCCCAAGGAACTGGGAGGGGACAGAACCAGGACAGTTGTCTTAAACTGGCCAAAGGGATATTCCATACCATATGATATCATGCAGAAGGAGTTTTGAAGGGGGCAGAGATCATCACTCTCTTTTCTACTGCCTGGGGCTACCTGGGCACTGGTCAGGGGGTGGTGAGCAATTGCTTATGCATCACTTGTTATATGCATTCACATATATATACAGTCATAACTATTACTCTTTCCATTTTCTCTATCTTAGTTAAAAGTTTTATCTCAACCCACAAGATCTACTTTTTATTTTTTCGATTCCCTCCCTCATCCCACTGGGATGAGGGATGACTGTATGTCAGCCAACTGCCAGGTTAAACCACAACAAATGTATGTACACCTAGGGTCCTCTGACTGCCTCATAAACTTTAAAAGTAACAACTGGCATTTAACTGAATATAATGGCTGAATTTTGAATACCCAATACAGAGATGTAAATAGAGCTTTCTTCTGACAACTTATTTATCTATTGCTGCTTTTGCCTCAGTGCTATTATCCCAATATTAATATTCCATAAACTAAGTGGACCTACTCAATATAGACATTAGCCTGTATTTTTAAATACAGTATATACAGAACCAGTGAAAGAAATAGAAAGGAAAGTACATTTGTTTTTGTATTTAATAGAGTGATTTTCACGGTTGTAGTTCTCTGACATGCATTCATTTTATATTTGCTTTAATTTATATCAGGAGATAGTCAGAAAACAAGCTGTTCCTGAAGGACGCCTACACCAGAGCCCTCCAACTTCAAAATGCAGTGACATCTGATTCATTTAAAGGGCATCACTGGAGTGCGGTCACACTTCTAAGCTTCAAGAAAGCATGTTCTATTGACCATACCTAAGAGTATGTTAATATATTAAATGCTGTTTATAAAAAGAAAAGCTGTGATAAATTGTGTATTTCCTCCCTACTGTTCATCAATATTAAAGAGTAGAGTCAATTGTTTTGCATGCTGAAGAGCCTATAATGTTTTCTAGAGAAGAACATGTCAGCAAACTAGTTAAAGTTCCTATTAAATATTTGTTGATATGGACTTGGGTCATTATACACTTAAATTGGGTTACTGTCATTGTTATTTAATGAAATATAGAGCTTTTTGCCCCTGATACTGTAGAATGCATTTTAAAGAATTTGCTCTCCTGATTTATGAAATAGTTGTGTTTGCACTACAGTACCAGGCTGTTAGTTATTTCAAAGTGATTTAGATGAACTGTCCTAAGAGTTTGTGTGCATTTTGAAAGACAAATAACAGAGTCTTGTGTGAACCTGCTTCCAATAATCTTTGAAATTTATTGAGTGACAACGAAAGACCCAGCAACATTACAGCCCTCTTCTTTCTCATAATCTAAGGAAGTTCGATTCCAAAGGAAGTGTGTTTAAGAATGTACACTATTCTAATTCCTGTTAATCATTTGTTCAGATTGGGAAGAAAAAAAAAGAAGACAGAATAAAAAAAAAAATCCTACTTGGCCTGATTTCTTCATTCCAACAATATCAGACTTTCATGATATCAGCTTTTTTATTCTTTAAAAACCAGTTATGCTAACAGTTCTAAGTTTGAACAAAGAACGTGAATAACAGAGAGATCAGATGACAGTAAAAATGCACTACTTCTCTCCAAGAAGTTTTTTTCAAACAAGGTGTACTGCTGGGGGAATGCCATAAACATTCAATTTTACCGTTGTCTTCACTAGAGTCGGAATTTAACTCCACACATTTTCCACAGCTTTTTCCTCTTAAATGCATCTAATGGCAGTTCAAGACAGGATGAAAGTGTCTGTGGAATATGCTATTCTATTTAAATTCTTTTAATTCCCCATGCATGGTATCTGAATAACTGCCGCAATTTCAGATAAATTCCATGGTGAGTAATAAAGAATCTGAAATCAGCAGATGTAGGAGTATCTGACTGGAAAAATCTCATTCCTAGTGGTCTCAGAGAACTACATTTAAGTAATACAGGCCTATGTTAAATATTTTCTCAGCCTTCAATTTGCTGGGCTAAAAAAGGTAAATTTTCTTTGTTTACTCTTCACACCCCCAGCCATCTTCCTAGCCTTTCTCTGCATCTTTTCTGGTGTCAGTTACCTTTCTCAGACAGAGGTCACCATAGATTTACAGTAATTGTGAAGGTGTTTCTCATCCAGTTACTTCCACTCTCTTCTTTCCTTTAGTGGTTCCTTAGCTGACGCTTCCTAGAATTCAATCTCCTTTCTTTAGAATTACATCAATTTGGTTATTTGTATCATTCTTTAACAAAGCAAAAAGCTCTTTTCTTTTGTCTGCTCTACTGCTGAGATCCCATACCACAGTAGAAATCCTTTATGAGACCCTTGTACTTACTTTAAATTCTGTCCCATTTCGCCAGTGTCATATTATGATCCTGTTCTGCATTAACAATGCTTCCCTGATTCATTCATTAACAAAAAGGTTGTAAGAGACGCATTCAAACACCTTCTGTAGAAGAATGCTCTCCCTCAAGTAACCTCCCTCTAGCCTATATCACAAATATGGCTTCCTCCCTTTCTAATCAGTTATTTTCCTATTTTATTTATTATTACTATTTTTACCATCCTTATTCTCAAGTTTAATTAACAGGACCTTCATAATATGATACAGCCATTCTAAGTCAGGTGTCCTGCGTTCCTTTTGCCTAGGAAGTAATTCATTATACATGTGAGGGTAGGATTACAAATTTCTGTACTGATAGGGTTTTGACACATTTTATCTGGTTTCTGATGATCTCTGATGTCCTTAATTACTGTCGCTTTTAAAACACGTTCTGAACTTTATGAAGTATTCAGCTAATAGACATAGGCTGCTCAGGTTACTTTTCCCCATAAACAGACACTGCATTCACTGCATAACAACTTCAGTATAAAGAAAGCCATTAAAAATTTTGTTACTGGCTCTGTGACTCTGAGGGTTGGTCTTTCCACAATAGCTGCAGAATATTAAGCTGAAGTGTGGGTCATTATACTACATTTTTATCTTAATGCCCTCATTATGTCTGGTGAGTTTTTTCTAATATTTTGCAAAGTTCACTTCAGCTAGACTTCTTGAATTTCATGCTTTGCATCTATGTTTTCTGAGCTCCAACATCTCTTTCTTTGCACACTACTTCTTTTTGATCATCCAGAGCACATAATGCCTGAGAAGAGACAGAGAACTGGGTTTGTTCACTTTTAAGAAGTGAAGGTGGGAAGGGTGGGAATCTTGTTGCTGTCTTCAGTTATTTAGTGGGAGAGTAGCCCAGAGACATTGTTGGATCTCCTTCCTTGGAAATATTCAAAAACTCAATTGCATAAGGCCCTGAGCAACCTACGCCAGCTAATGATTCACTGAGAATTGGATGTGCTGACCTCCAAGAAAAACCCTTCAATGTACATGATACTATAAATCCCTTACATTGAACATTAACATCTCAACATTTCCAACATTTCCTCCATCCCTTTTCCTTGGGATTGAAATTCTAAACTCATTTTGCTTGTTTTTTTTTCTCAGTTCTGAGTTTTCTCCGTGGACAAGACTAAGGCTTGTGCCTTATTCTGCTGTTCTACCCAACCAACACTCCTTCATTTAAGGCACTTCTCTCATCTAGACTTAGAACAATGCAGACTTTCCTTTGTCCTTTCATTCAGACTTGAAAAGCAACAATACCTTCCCACTCAAAGTCATTTTCTATTATACTCTTTTCTTGAATATATTTTCCTCATGCAAAATCAAGCTTAAAATAGCATCAACATTCACTGATTGAGTGACTTTGGAAAAAATAAGGCTGACTTACAGACTAACAGAAATAAGTTTGTGTTGGATTTCTTCACAGCTCTTGTTCTCTAATTTTTTCCTGGAGATGTTAATATTTAGTTAAATAAACATATTACCAGCGGTACTTAGGTTTCTAAAATCAATACTGAATTCACAGCAATCACCATCTTTGTGGTACATTGCCAATATTATGCTTTCTGTCATCTTTCTCCAAAATAGAAACTCAGCGGATCCTTTTATTCGCCGCCTTTGAAGGTTTTTTTATTTTGTACTGTTGTTTGTTGGGTTTTTTTTTCCATTTACAGTTTGTCACACGGATAAACACTGAGTAAAAGTAATTTATTTCATTCTTATGCAATCATTTACACCTTTCCAGCCATGGCCACTGCTCTACACTATGTGATATATTACTTCATTCTGTACAGTTCTAGTATCTATGTTCTTTGGCCAGCACTCCCTGTACAGCTGTTTTTGTTATTCCATTATGGCCAGCATCAACCCAAAGCCTAAGTACTAACAGTTTCTTTTCCTTTTATTTCCCCACTTAATACCAATTAAGTCATACAATGAACTTGTAGTAAATTATTTCAATAACAACATTTTGCATAAAGATTAGGCAAGTTTCTCAGAGTCAAATTCTTCTGTCATTTTATACTTTCAAAAATTTTTCTATCATTTTTGCAGATAAGAATCTAAGTACCCCAGCTGTTCCGCTGAAATTCAACTACTAAGAAAAGCACAAGGATTGCTCCAAAACTAATGCCTCTTATTTTATGATGTTGGCTCATGACATCAGAGGCAGATGATGGTGACATGGCAGTAAAGGTTGAACCTTCCCATCAACATTCCATTACATTTTGTTGCTGTGTGACTGATGGTAGCAGAGGGGTAGTGTGACAAATTTGGTGTCTGACATGAAAGTGCGGATGAAGAAAAGGTATGGCACTGAATTACTCCACGCAGAAAAAATTGCACGCCTTGACATTCATTGATGCTTGCTGAACATTTATGGAGTCCAAACAGTGACTGTGAGCACAGAGAGGCGATGGCTTGTGCATTCCAGCAGAGGCAATGGCAACAGTGGGTCATCTCTGCTGGTAGAGATTTTGACAAGTGCAATGAAAATACATAGCTAACGGTGGTACCTATGTAGCAAAATAGAGTTTTGTAGCTGAAAATTTGCTCTATCACATAGCATTATTGTGTTTTGCGTGTCCATTGTAGTTTCCTAGGGAATAAATAAGAGGTAATATTTTTAGAGAACCTGGTACTTTTCTGTGAATGTTTTCATGGAACTGCACTTAAAATACCTTTCTTAACCACCCATGTTTGATTCTTGATTTGATATTTGTTACTTTGTCATTCTTTGAGCTCCTTCCAGGGAAATGAAATTTTTCACTGAATGTCACCTAATTTTCTTATTTTGTTACTGTTTTGATCCATTTCAGCCTGCATCCGGATATACTAGTTGATCAAATATGGTGAACAGGCACTTGATTCTGTCCTAATGCTGTCCTAATGCTGTGTGGAGCCTGTTGAGCACAGTATGGAGAGCTTAAGCCAAATTTTCTGAAGAACCTGAAATCTGAGCATTAATCATGTTTGAAAACTACCCAGAAGGAGAATAATTTGGGATACTGAATATAATTTCAAAAAATTGTATCTTATTATAGTGTCTAGAGAGGAGTTGGTTTATTTTCAAAGTCTACTTTTTTATGGTGACTGCTGAACACTGTAAAACTTGAAAATCCTCCTATAATCACTAGCATTTGTCTGTAGCGACAAAAATAAATCTCTCTAATATGCTCATTTCTCTATGGCTTTATATCTTTCCAGCAAGCATACTCTTCAGTAAAGTCTCACATTACTTCGCATTGCAGATTCTGAGGCATTCCCATCCTGTTCATGTGACTAACAGACATAGTAAGTGGGTACATCTGTAGTTTTAACAAAAACTTCTGGATTCCCACAAATGTTTCTGAAGTGTAAATAGCAAAATCATTTGGAAAAGTCAACAAATCATAACCAGCTTTACATTCACAAAATATATATATAAGAATGAAAAAGTTACACACACATTTATTAATTAGCTTCAGTCCATCAGTATTCATTGCCAATGACATCTCCACCAAGGGACTCACTTAAATCAATCAGGCTTTCTTCTGTCAAACACTTCTGCAGAACCCCTAGTGCTAGCAGCCAATGTATTCAGGTTTCACTAGACCAGAGGCAAAGCGAATGTGACATGGAAGTTCTTCACCAAGAATGAGTTTCACAAGAGTGCTGAGATGGTCTAAAAACTTCCTACAGCTAAAAATATGGTTTTCTTTCTCATTTTCCCCACTCCCAGCTGTGTGTATTTAGCACTTCCCTTGTGCTTGCTCCAACAATTTGATGACTCAGTTCATCTCATTCAGAAAGCAAAAAAGCGAGATAATTTTCTGCCCGCTGAATAAGCCAAGATGTCTCATCAAGAGGTCAGACTAACTTCAGAGCAAACTTCAGCAGAAGAAAATAGACAAGCACACAGAGAAAAAGTGCAGTGGGAAACAGGAGCACAGGATCTACCAGTGCTGACAGATTAGCACAAGTAACTTCTGAAGCCGTCATTTCTTGCCATCCATATCCCAACATAAAAAACGAGATTAATAAAAGAAGCATCTTCAGATCTGTTCCACTTCATTCTCAAGACACCACACTGATAAGCTCAGATACCTCAAGAATCTGATTGTCTGACCTCAGCCAAAGCTCATTTGTCCAATCAGTTATGGACGTACTCTTAATTCTTATATCTCTCACTTTCAGACATGATAGTCAGATATAAGCACTAATAATAACTTTATTTTGCAACATTGTACATTGTCTGTGAAGAATCTGACAAGTACCATCACAACAGATCCTTTTACTTATCTGCAAAGATCACTAAATGTATTCGAAATGGCTGCCTAATATAGTCTTAGCTATGTATGGATTTCATCAGTTACAGAGATACCAGAGGACACTGAGCAATAGAGATATTTGTAAACTAACATCCTCTTGTGTTCCCCTCATGAAAAGGAAATCTTACTTTAGAGAGTAGCTTGAAGAAACAGGATTACCAGAACACATCCTTTAATCCCTACTGCAACATCTGATACACAAAACAGAGAAGCTGGTCCCTGTTTTTATCTGTTTGTCCACAGCTTACCAACTGCTGTGTTTAATGCTCTGTTTATTAAGAAGCCAGAGGGGAAGGCTGTCAGCGGGATTTGTGTGAGGTGGTGCTTGCTGGGTTGAACAAAGCTCTCTGGCAGGAGTAGGAGACTGCCCCAGGCACATTCAGCTGGGACAGCCTGGACCTCAGGGAGTCAGAAACAGAGATCTCAAGGAGCAGAAAGCAGCCACACTATGGGGACACACCAAAGGCCAGGCTTTTCATACAGAGCTTGCTGTGATAAGGGAAGGCACAAGTTAGAGCAGAGGTGGAGGAAAGGACCTGTCCTTCAAGGAGCAAAGGTTAAAAGGAAAAAAATATATTTCCAAAGCTTTTCACTTTTGTTCTTCTGTAACAGCTTTGAATTATCTCTGTTTCAAAGGTGATGTGTTTGAAGCTACATTGCAGTAAACTGAAGCTTTTACACGCTAGTGCCCTTCTGTGCTCAGCGGAGGAGACAGGCTCAGGCAGCCTCACCTCCGTTCTTTGCCTTGCTGCACTCTGCCCTACAGAGACCAGCAGGCTGTGTCTGTCACTAAGCACACACACCATGCCCAAGTTGAATCCTGACAGTCTGTCCTTCCATTTGCATTTCAGTCCTTGCTGTGTCATACCATGACGGCATGTGGTCATCTTTCTCCAGCACAGGAACCATCAGGACCAACTTTGCCCTCATAACCTAGAAACAGCTCTAGCTTTTCCTTGCTTTCTGCAGGCAAAATGCAGGAACGTCTGCAACAGATAGTCAGATATGTCCCTCAAATCTCAGAGAAAGATACAGCATTTACTTCTGCATTAAACACTGTGGTTTTTTATTAACAAAGAATGCTAAAATATTGATTCACTTAACGGAAGATCACAACAGGGACATTCTAAAACTAATTAAAAATAATGTCAGAAGAGTAAAAACTTTTTCACGAAGAAGTTTTCTGTTCACTTGAGAGCAAAATATGACACACTGAAAAGGAAAGTGATATTGATCTTGGAGAAAGACAAATGTCCCATTCAGAAGAAAATCTGCTGTAGCTATATGCTTCTTACAAAGAAATTTATTCATTGAGCTACTCTGGAATCCGTTATAGCTAATAATTAAAAACCTAAAACCTTATTTTCATTCTGTAATAAATATAGCCAACAATCAAGATAGATGAGACAAAACTAGAAAGGTTTGTTAGATGATTTAAGTTGGAGAAGTTGCTACATCAATATACTGCACTCTAAAAAGGGCATGCATCATTCCAAAAGAAAGCTCCGTAATTAATATGTTTTCATACAAACTACCTTATTTCCCCTGAGACCACCAACCAAACTCCTTTAAAAATCGATTAGTTCCAGCTCTTAGCCAAGTACTACTTTAGGTAGGAGCAGTACATTTATTAGCTGAATTTAAAATTATAGCAACTTTATTTTTAATTGCTGACTGAAATGCCATATTTACTTGCTATCATATACATTTCAGTGGCAGAACTGACCACTAAGCGTTTCTGAACAAGACCAGAAGAATTAATCATATTCTTTATTAAAAAATCACTTAGCATTCAGAACATCTACATTGTTGTCATGGATAATAACTGTAATTAGGCTTGTATACCTTTCACTGTATTAACCAGTACGATAACTGCATAGGTCTGCAGAACTGAGCTGACATTGTACACTGAGACACAGAAATATCTAACTATGAGATCAGAGATTTCTAGAAAAATGTATGAGGTCTGGAGGGAAGAACTTTGTTCTCTCAAGGACAAATTCACCTTCTTATAGTGTTAACACAAGGGGAAAATACTGGAACTGAGGAATTTTAACAGAAAAGGTTTAATCACAGGTCATGCGCTATTAAGGGTTAGCAATACAACTGTTCCACAACTGTTAAAATACAGGTCTTGAGTTCTGACTGTGTTTATTAAGGAAAAAGACCAAAATTACTTGCAGCAGAATATGGTTCACCTCTTGAGGTATTATGGCTGACTGAACCTGAGAGAATTATGTTTTATCCCTGCAGGAGGCTGCTTTTTAACCCACACAGTAAGAACATACTGCTTATACTCATCAGTTGTATCACGAACAAGGAAAATAATATGAGGGCTACTCCAAAAGTAATGCCTCCTATTTTACTATGTTAGCCCACTATTTCAGAGGTAGATGTTGGTGGCATGGCAGCAAAGGCTGAATTTTCCAGTCAATATTGTTACACTTTGTTGCTATGTGACAGATGGTAGCAGAGGGTCAGTGTGACAAAATGGCGACTGACATGAAAGTGTGGATGAAGCAAAGGTGTGGTATTGAATTCCTCCATGTGGAAAAAAATTGCACCTCTTGACATTCACTGATGCTTGCTGAACATTTATGGAGGTCAAACAGTAGATGTGAGCACAGTGAGGCAGTGGGTGGTGCATTGCAGCAGTGCTGACGACAACATGAAAGAGAAGCCACATTCTGGATGGCCATACACAACTGTCACACCATGAAATGAAGAATGTCTTGAACAACTCATCCATGCAAATCAGCGGATTACAACCAAGGAACTTCATAAGGAGCTGAGTATCAGCTTCAATGCATTGGAAACAATAGAGGCAGTGTTGGAATATTGCAAAGTTTGTGCCAGGTGCTTCCACAAATGCTCACACAGGAACAGAAAGAACACTGTATGCATGTTTTTCAGGACCTATTGAGCCAATATGAGGCTCAAGGTGACAGTTTCCTTGACTGTATCATTACCAGTGAAGAGATGTGGTGTCACCAGTATGGGCTGGAGCCAAAATGGTAGTGCATGGAGTAGAGACATGAGTTCTCCATTGAAGAAAAAGTTCACAATGCAGCCCTAAGTAGGTAAAGTCATGTGCACTGCCTTTTGGGACAAGAAAGGGGAAATCCACCTGGATTTTCTAGAACCCAGACAAACCATCATCTCTGACCACTATAACACAATGCTGACTAAGCCGAAGATTCGAACTTCCAGAGTTAGGACAGAAAGAAAACAACCTTTCTCTTGCAACACAATAACACCATGCCCCATATCAGTTTGAAGACCATGGAGCACATTGCCAGTTTTGGACATCTCAGTCTTGGTGAACCATTAAATTAATTAAGGATTTGCTTAGTATACAAGAAGGAGATAGAGAAGGCCTGACACATTTCTAAACTTAGGCTCTGCAAACTAGTCAGCACAGCTTCTCTAGATGCAAGGGAAAGTCTGTGGTCACCAGCAGAGGATAATTTCTCCTAGTTATCTTAGATTCCTCTGTCAGGACAAAATGAGTCCTAAAAGTTATTCTGATGACTGTTTTTCTGTCTGTTGACTACAGATGCAGCACAAAAAAAAAAAAAAAAAAACAAGAAAATATGGCTTGCCTGTGTTTTACATAACATTAAAAGAACCCCCATCCTGTTATTATTTTTGCATTATTCCAAAGGACTTTGCAAAGGACTATGCTGTTTGCATATCCACATTCTCCAGCTTTAAAATACAGTGCTAAAAATTACAGGAAGCTACCTGAGAACTTCACTGACCAAGTGCAAGGTAGATAAGGTACAAACAGTTGGTAATAATGGGTATATGTGGTCATGGTGGTTGGCCAAGTCATCAAGTATGGAAAGTATACTATCAGCACACATTAATTAGTGAGGAAAGGAGTCAAAACTGAAGTGAGAAAATCAGGTAACAGACATGCTTCATTAAACTTAGATTGTCACATTAGTTTATTTACAGACATTATCTCCAGGGAAGTCACTAGCATCACAAAGGAGCAAAGTGTCCAGGGACTTCGAGTCAGCTGATAGAAGGATAGATTATTGAAGGATAGATAATTGAAAGAGGGTTGGATTTGGAAGAGCATACACAGAGAAGCAGCATGATTCAGAGGTTGAAGAAAAGGGTGAAGTATGAAAATACTTTTATGGGGATCTAAAACAATACTGCTAAAGTTTCTAATCCTTTTTTAAAAAATAAAGTGCTTCTATCCACAGCCAGCAGCTCCTATGTTGTATGAAGTTCTAATGCAGATATTTTTAATGCAAAACTTCCAAATCGCCTTGCAAGATAAGACAGTAGTCAGTGATAATTCACTAATTGAAATTCCAGGGATAACATAAGCTATAGAAAACTTTAAAAGCAGAACTTAACTCTTGCAACTGTTTATCCAAGCAGAGATTCTTCTATTTGGGTTTGTCTCAAGGAATCAGACACAAATTGTGTTGATGTACACATTAGTGTAGAAGCTGAGCAACATTTGTACATCCATTACTTGAATGCAACAGTATGAATGAAAGTAATGCACCATAAATACTGTGTCCTGCAGCACATGGGCTGAAACCATTATCACCAAATCTTACCTTTGTCCTATAGACAGTACAAGGAAGTTCCTGGCTTGATTTTCAGACAAATACAGAGACTGTGGTCCTAGTTCAGAGCTTGTTGCATTCACCACATACTTTTCTATTTCTAGGAGGAAGGCCATGGACCTAAACTTCTCACCTGAGCATCAAAGAGAGGAAGCAGCAAAAAGAGACTAGAAACTCAAGATACTGCCTCATCTCTTTCTCTCATGTGGGAATGTTTTCTCTGTTCCTTTTTCTCTTCTCTTGGAGGCCTTGGAGAGGAGTACAAGGCACAATACAAGACTTACAGCAGCATACATACATGCACACACACACAAATACACAAGAGGCAGAGGGAGTTCAATAATTAAAAGCAAGTCCAAAACATAATAAATACTCTTCAAAAAAAGTATTTACATTTGAGTTCTGTCTCGACTTATGGGGCCCTGACTCACAATTTTTGAACCTTTAGTACCGGCCTGGCAACACAGCTCTTTGTGCTGTAATTGTAGCACTCTTAATTAGATTGGGAGATTGCTCCAAGATTTTTGAGACACCTTTGGTAACAAATACAGACACCCTCAGGGAAGTCATATACATTTATGAAAATGGTGATTTAAATAACAGCTTTAAACAGAACGAGGGGGTCTGGTGACATCACGAAGAAAAACTATTTTTGACTGCACCAGATGAAAAATTATTTTTGAAGGGAGTTGACCTCTTTTCTTTTTACTACATCAGAACACATTGATATGCTTTAAAATAACAACTGGGAAAAAAAATCTTCATTCGTTCATTAGCTATGACATACTTTCTGAGCAGGAGGTTTTAAGGAAGTTTTGCTACAACAGGAGTAATTCTGCACACCCTTGTTGCACCAGTAGGAAGCTATTTAATGCAACCCTAGCACGGTAGGCTTTGATTCACTTGCTCAATGCAGCAAGTTACCACCTCGCATGGGGAGATTTTAAGCACATTCCTGCTTGCTCTTGATGTTTTCCGCTTCTTTTCTTCTGTTGTTTTTGTTTTTGTTGTTGTTGTTTGTTTGTTTTGTTTTTTGTTAGCCAGATCTGATTTAGCTTTAACAGGCATGAAACAAAGATTGCACTGCCTTGCCAAATTTTCTCCTACCAAATTATTGAATTACAGAAGGCAGTCCCTATTTCAGTAGACCTTGGTTGTTTTGCTTGACCTCCAGCAGGTGTCCAATTAAGTCGGAACAATTTATATGGTATTCCTTTTCCACTGATAGTTCTAGAATTAAACTGATGAGATCTCTAGAGAAGAATCATCAGTGTTGCACCTTTCGTCTTTAATTACACTGGTTGAAGATGAATGAATGTACCAGGAGGATCCCAGCTGGGAAGTAGCACACTTATTAGATAGCTGATAATTTAATATACACTCTGAATTCTGATTATTCCCTTTAAACATCTTAAGAGCTTTCAACATATCTCATGACAAAAATCTTAGCAATTATTCAGCTGGACACTGACCGTATTATTTTCCTTTTTAAAAAAATTTGCACAGATGCAGCCAAAGAACTGTGACAGGCATTAGAGAACAAAGACTTTTCAACAAGGTGAGTGAAGAGGTTCTGGTCAATGCATTCAAGCTGTGCTTTCCAACAAATGCATATAAATAATCTAAGAGAGCACATACAGGAAAAGAAAAGACCTGTAGAGAAAACTCACTGAGTCTGACCATAAGGACCCTCACTCCGCCTGTCACAGCACTACAGCTCTGGCTCCTTCTTATCTATTTTACTTCTAAGAATGCTTTATTGGAAATTCTAAAGGAATTCACATTCAGGGGGAGTCACAAAAAAAATGGCCTTTCTAGATAAAGCCTGTAATGTAGACACTTAATGTTATGTCTCAGTAACAAGAGGTCTACATGTGAGATTCTTGTCTGGATTCTTTACAGTCTGAGAGTACAGTTGAGAGAAATAGTAATAGATGTAATTTCTTACATCTTCAGAAAGAGGCCTAAATAGAGCAGATAATACTTCAGAAGTACCGTCTTCAGGAATCAGCACAGATACTGTTGTATTACTTTTCAGTATCACATATAAAATATGTAGGCCTTGTCTAAAACCAGTGGATGTTAAGTAATAGTACTAAATATTCTTCAGATTTCTTAAGCAAGATAGGAATACGCTGACCTGTTTTATGCAAGTAAACTCACCAACCTATGAAGCATGCCTTTTTTTGATTTCTCTAGGGCTTCGTCTGGAAGGGAGAAGCTAAATAGCATAGCCCCATGCCTGTGATCCTTCCTCCTAGACTCCAGTGCAGCCAACCTGAACTACTGGAGAAATCATATCCTCTGCACCAGGAACTAAAATCTAGCTTTTCTGTTCACACACTTATTTCATAGGTAGATGTAGCTAAGAACAGAGATTCTTTAATACACTTGTGTGGGAAGTTTGACTAACCCTTCAGCTGGCCATGCTTTTATCCTCTAATTTCATGTTCTTATTGATTCTTACAGCTTTTTTTCAGTTGTTCAGAAATGAACTGAGTGACTCACAAAAACAGACTGCTCAGTAACTACATACATTGAATTGTCATGGCACAAGAGAAGGACTCAAATTCAGACCTTGAAGACTGAAAAGAAAGTTGTGGATGACAATGCTAAGGTCTCACAACTTTTTTCATTGGTTGCATAATCGTACAAGCTCTGAATTCACCCATAATATTCTTTTACTTCTGTTGTACAGAGATTATCAACCTTTGTACACACTGAGAACAGCAGTATATTAGTAAAGAAAGGAGACCAGGGTTTCAGAAAACAAAAACTCTTTCTACATCTGTAAATCAGAGGGTATTATAACATTTCAGAGAAATTTTGAGTTGCTTGCTTCAGTTAAGTTGTAAAGAACTTGTTTACCTTCTACTTTAAACTGTGTACTGTTTATTGTCATTTTATTAAGATCCTGTACGAAAGCATAGCAAGTTTTACAGAAGCATGCACACAGAGCCACATGTACCTTACTTCCCTTTTTGATTCTTCTATACAAAAATAATCCATTCTGCTATTTTATCTTCACCCTGTTATCAATTAGAAATGTTTTACAGCTCAAGTACAAGATCAGTCAACCGAGAGACTTGGTAAATATGTTATTTATACAGTTATTTGTTAAAATGAGCTTCACTGCATTACAGAATGTTAAGACAAATTGTTGTGCCCTTTAGATTCATTATAGATGACAAAATACTAAATAAATCTTAAATAGGTATTCACCTTTCATCACACAGGAACATAAATGGTTAGATCTTATCAACAGGGGAGTCTTTTTAATCTTCTTCCTTTATTAAGCACAAGGAAAAAAAAAACATTGCTTATTTTTCCTGCCTTTGTCTTTAAAAAGTCTTGTAGTCATGGGGGAGAGTGGGGTTGCTAAAGCAGATCCAATTTCATATAAGGCACAAATCAATCTCTACTGAAGGAAAGCCTAACTAGCTTTACCAACCCTGGCCTGACAGGTACTATCTTGCAGAGAGACATTAGTAAAGTGTCAAAGGCAAGCCAGTTTTTTACAGCAATACTTTATTGTTCATGAGCAAGGAGTGCATTAGCTTATCGTCTGGTCTTGTAACTTCTTGCTTCACTGTGTAGCTACAGACAAAAAAAAAAGAAAAAGATAGGACATAAATGTCATCTTCTGTGTCATTAACCCAAAATCTATTAGAATTTTATTAGAAAATAACTACTAAGACAGTACAGCTACATTTCCTCCCTTACGCTGTGCTAAATTGCTTGTGAAAATGATATATTATGATTCTTACACTGCAGCCATTGCAAAATATGGAAGACAAGCCCACATACTGTGTACATTAAAATGATAATGTTAAATAGGAAATGAAGCAATGAACATCTCTCTAAATCTCCAAGCAGGTTCTACAGATACTGATAAATAAATTGCTTCCTCCTAGAACTAAGAAAATTATTCTAGTATGTTCCTTGTTGATATAACCATGTCAGAAGTTCTTAACCTTTTTTTTTTCAGAGACAAGTTTTTAATGAATAACCACCAAAAAAGAAAGTGCTGCTGTATTTCTCTGCTTGGGGCAGGCAGGTCCTTCATTACTAAAAGTCAGAAAAGTCTTCAGAGATAAAATACATTTCTGAGCCAAGAATTTAGAGGCTATGAAATGTTATTAAGGTTTCTTTAAAGGGGAAAGGTCTCATTTCACTTGGGTTTTCAAAATGTTCATAATGGAAAGGAAAAGTCGGGAAAGATTCAATTTATCCCTGTGTAACTGGCCAGCACAAGGTTAAATAAAGAGGTAAGTTATGCATGGACTTCAGGCTATCTCCCTAGGGTCAGCTGTACCCTGAATGCAGCACACACACAATCCGTGAAGGGCAGATCCAAAAACCAAAAAATGTGCCTGGACAAGTAGCAGGCTGAAGCCTCTCTAGGGAGATCTTTGCTCACAGGTAAACTTGGTAACACTGAATTTTCTGAATGAAAGAACACCTCTAATCCTTGTAAGATGAAAACAAAACAAAGTTTTGCCCTTCAGGATGACTGTCACAAGCCTGAGGCTTCAACTCTGCAGATAACCACAGAGGACATGGGCAAGAGGACAGGAGCTGTTCCAGGCATGGCTAGCAGGTCTCTCTCCTGTACCTTGAAATTATTCTGTTCTCCCAGCAGGACCCAGTTAGCCTTCATAAAGAGCTCATTTCTAATTCCCTTGCTCCCATGGCTGCTGATGGTGATGATAGTCCACGAAGCTTTCAATCTGCACAAAGGAGCACCGGGAGAAACTAAAGCTCTTCGGGCTGGAACTGCTACTGCAGAATATAATCAAATCATCCAACTCTGGCAGCTTCTTTCCAGTCTTCAGAGACTTGAGCGTGTGCAGTGGGACGCAGATTGCAGAAATGAAAATGTCTGCAGGTGGGAGCTGAGCCGGCACATTTTCAACCCAGTCTTGGTTGGGACTAAATTTCTTCTAGTTTCGGTCCCACTTTGGGCCAGTAACAGATTGTGATTAGGGTCAGCACTCCTTTAAGCATTTAACGTTGCAAGATACTGCATTTAAAAATAGGAATTGGACACAACAAAGGCAAAGCTTCAGAGTCCTTGTTCAGCCAGAGGGACAATTTCTGTTCCTCCAGCAGCACAGACATCCTTCCCATTGCAGCACAGCACCACAAGAACAGTCCTCAGACTCCTCACATCTGACTTGAGAGGATGGAAAGAAACTTCAGTACTGGGCGGGTGCTGCTGTGCTATGGAAGCTGAGCAGAAGAGAGAGGAATAAAATAAACTTACTGTATACTCACATCCTAGATGGAAAGAAGCTCATACACATTTACACAATGATGCACCTCACAAGGGCTGCAAGGATGCAAAAGACAAAGGAAGAGCTCTGCTTTAAAAAGCAATGCAGCTATTTCAGGAGAAGCAAGACTGAAAAGTGTCACCAAGAAAGCACAAAAAGTACTGGAATTTACAAGGATGCACTAGCATCCGATAAGTAGCACAGCCTGGTGTCATGGTGCAGACAAGGACTTTTCTTGTACACATTGAGGGAAGGCCAGGGTTAGAGAGAGTTAAAGCAGCGGGGGCAGGAAAGGCTCTATGGGATGTGGTCTTGTATATATGAGAACGACCCAACATAAGAAACAGACAGATCCCGTGCTGAATAGCTCCTCAGACGAGATGCCACTTTACAGTCAACTTAGTATTCTGAAGTGATAAATTTTCACTGGTTCAATCCCAAAGTACATATACCAATTATTTCAAAGTGATAGCTCGGTATCTGTTCACATCCCAGGAAAAAAAAGGCTCTGAACCAGTTATCTGCTCAGAATTAGTGCCAGGTCAAGCTATCTGATTTTGAAGGCATGAGAGGATAAAACATGTGACAAATGCTTCACACTTATAAATCATACCTGATTTTCTTTGTCCAGAGCCAAATATAAATAAATATATATATATACATGGAGCTTTAAAAAGTTCTTGTGTTCCTGTCATTGTCAGAAAGACTGTTTGTGAGCACACTTCATCAGAGAGTAGCTCTTCAAAGGACATTTCATCTCTGCATACACGCACTTCATATTCTGCTGCCAAAGCAATGTCAGGTTGGGTCATATGCCTTCAAGGCAACTTTAACTTGGGCACCTTTCTTCAAAAGATGTTAAAAATGATTTACATTTTTCCTCCCAAATCAGCATTTTTGGTATCATTTGTGTAAGTGCCAAGTTCCCCTCATTTTTCACCTCTATCCTGGCCTGTCTTTCTCTTCCCCTGTGTGCTCCTGAATACCATTTGTGTGTGCCAAGAAGCCTGTATTGATGAATGCAAAGATTGTTCTGTTCAGGAAAGGAAACTATACCGTACAGCCTTTTATGTAACCTACACTAAAATTCTATCTAGAAGTGGATTAAATCTTTCATGCATAGGAGTCATGTTTTCTGAATGATGTACTTTCTTTACCAATGGCACATACTCCAGATTTGGACTTTTTCTCTCTCCATCTTTTTCTCATTATATTTCTTAAATCCTATTACGCAGTTTATGACAGGATGACACAGAATGGCACACTGTGACCTCTATCCTGCCAGGAGACAGCTAGAACTTCATGCTTTTTGGATTTTCGGAGTTTGAACAAACACTCAGGTACTGTTGTGATTATTTCACAATTTCTACTTTAATGCTGATTCTGTTTTCCCTGATGGATTAAATTTTCCCACCCTTGTGCTTCTTCCATCAAGGTAAATTATTAAACAATTTAGTTAGCTTGATTGAGGGCTCTTGGTTTGCTTTTGAGTTGTTTATCTTTTTTCAAAAAATACATTTAATTTACCATGCATTAAAGTGTGCAGCAGAAATAACAGTACAATTTCAGAAGAAATTATGCAGGGAACAGGCAAGAACTGCACATTATTCATATCTCACAGAACTTGATAATAAGTTATTATTCCGTACTCTCAGAGGGACCAACTGAGCCATGAGAAGTGATTGCTGAGATATTCTAATACTTCTGTGGGCACAATGATGTGAGTGTTTCAAATATGGCTCAGTAAACCGTCTTTGCTTATGTCAATGTCAAACACACAACATAAGGGCAATGAAGTCCTTTCAGATATTAATGACTCACACTCTTTAAATATGTCACATGCCCGGACAAATCTGCCTTTCCATAGAAGGCACCAAATACCATTAGATGAGGCAGATGTTCCTAGCCAGCCTAAGAACGACTGCAAAATGACCCTCGTCTATTTTGAAGTTATCAAATCATCTAAGGCCAATGAGACCTGGGGCAAGAGATTCAAAGAGGTCATTATGTAACGATCAGCTTTCTGAGCCAAACAAAGCAGAAAATGCAGAGGATCTAGGCTGATCCAGAGTAAAGATGAACTCCTGAGAGCTGAGGGAATCACAACAGGTTACTGCCCCACCACATCTGAACAGAGGGGGCATGGTGATCATGATAGCCATCAACCAGCTGGAGACCAGTGGACAAGGCAAAGGAATCAGGTCCATTCAAGAAGATCTTTTCCAAATAGTAGGAGACAGGAGCAAGGACCAAACTGTGAAGCATGGGTCTGAGGTCTATCCAGAAAGTCCCATCAGGAAGCCAAGACAGAAAGAAACAAAGCGATCCCAGCATGTCTCAGGCAGAGCTGGAGACCTGTGCTAAAATAGGCTCCTCACCCATGGACATGGGGTGCAGGAACAATGGCAGAACAGAAGTCCTCAGTGCCCTTCCCCTTTCAAAGGACAGTAAATACCAAGGTTAGTCATTCCACTTCCAGGATACTTTCTCAGTGTACATAGACTAAAAGACAGGTAGTCACAAACATCTGGAGTACCTTCAGCCAGCCACGTATCAGCCATCACATCAAATCACATATCTGATATCAACCACAGTTTCAAAAACAGAAAGTGATTAACACAAAGAATAAGTTCACTCAGTGTTTGCAGTTTTGTTGCAACAAAATCCTAGAACCACAAAGCTCAACAATACAGTATTTTACTAAAGACAGCTCATAGCTCACTTACTAAGAAATGATGGCAGTGCCTCAATCCCCTAAGCACTACTAATGTCAAAATGACAGTGTGGAATATAGAGGCTGTTTTATTCCCGGGTATTTATTCAGAAACATCAGGAGCTTTACATGTGAATTACGTTGTGAAACAAGATTAGTAATGAGTAAAGCTATCTGGAAAAAAAAAAGTATCTTTTAGAAATGTGGACTATGTCAAGCCCCTTACTGTAATCATGGATGAAATAACTTCTATAGCTACAAGAGCATTTGTATTGGATCACTGCACAGAAAATACTCTCCTTATGGAGTGTTGAAGTGCTAAGAACCACTCAACGTACAGCCCCTTTTCTGCTTGGGTGCTATCTCTGAGTGCTTTATATTGTGCTGTCAAGACTTCCACATTCAAAAGCCTAAAAATAAGATGATGATGTCTGCTCCACACCAGAGAAGTGCCTAAATGTAGCTTTCAATCCCTATGTTTAGGCATATTGATTTTCAGAATGTATTATTCACCTAACATACCAAACACTAAACACAAATAGCTCTATGCTATCAATAGGGAGAAAAATGTTTTGATATGTCGTACATCCTGCTGTCTTTGGAAGTTTTATTTTACCATACTACCTCACTAATTATGGTGTAAATGATGGCAGCTTCAGACAAAGGTGAAATGAACAATTATCTTGCTCATTCAATAGACCTCTGAAAAGTGCATATTTCCTATGAGTTCACACAAGGGTTGATGCTGTCATCAGGACAGTGCTGCTCAGCGTAGGCAACCCCATCGCAGCAATTGCTACCCCATCCCTGCCTCAGGCCTGAGTCTCCGCCTGGTTCCTCACCATGTTGTCTCCACGCTCTCTGCAGAAGCAGCTATTCCTCTCAGGGTGGGGGACAAATCCTATTTTTGACAACACTGCAGTGAGTTCTTGGAGCAACAGACAAGAACCACTGCACTGAACTTGGTGGAAATTTAGTGATATGAAAGCAGTCTTCAGTGAAACCTTGTTGCATGGAGCTGTAGCCTCAGCAATATCTGACTTAGCAAATATCTTTTTCAAGACAAGTTTGCTCAAAAGTGGCAAAACTGCTCTTTCTGCACTGTTTACCTGCAAGAGAGTGGGGAATAAATGAAGCATACACATGCATGTGCACAACTTTTGTATATTGGGAAAGTTACCTGTCCTTCACTTTCTCATTTATTAAGCCCTTATTTTGACAGGTTCTTGCACACATGCTTGGACAATTTTTAGAAGTATCATCAATCTAAGTGCAGTTGAGCTGCTCTCTCACTCTCCCATTCAGACCGTGACTGAACGGTTTCTTTTAATAAATGTGTGATATGGCTGTGTGTTATCAGCCTACTGTAACATTTAATAGATATTCATATCTCATATTAATCGTGAGCAAGTTTACAGAGGATTCAGTCCAGCAAGGTGTGGAGAACACTCAGCTCTTCTTGAAGTCACCGAGTACAGAAAGGTTGAGACTTTTGTCCTCCTTGGTGCTGTGTTATGAGTCCAGATCTCCCTTTTGGACGTTAAAAAATTGAGTTTTCTGAAAAAAATACATGTGCTGTACTTCTGGTTTGTTTTGCCAGTTCCCTCTTCCTAGTGGTCAGCAACATTCACTTTTCTTTTAAACAACAAATTTATCTCAATTACAAAATCTGCCTTTAATTATAACTTTCTGCATTTTCTCAGGCTGCTTTGAATAAAAGCAGTGCTGCTTGGCATATGAACACCCATATAGAAAATAAAAATGTTGGTATTCCTTTCCAGTCGCAAAGTCAGAAAAACTTTGTGAGCTCAAAATTAACCAAGTACATGAGAACAATAGCACAGCTTCCTAAAATTTACTGGCCTATTAAACTGAAATATGGAGTTACAATTAAGATTAATGGGACCCAACTAGAATGAATTTCAATCAGTTTTATTTTGAAAGTATGTGGGCTCCTTTTCATCATTTATGTGAAATAATCAAATCTAATCTCATTATTGTTGTTTCTTCCCTATCATATCAAATATAAAGCATGCACAAAGGAAAGAACAATGTGTTCATAATCACAATGCACTCTTTCTGACTTCTCACAAAAGTACATGCTAAAGAAAATACTCCACTATGCAAATATTTGAATACAAAGTATCATGGAACATATAACATAAATTAGCCTCTATTATGTTATTAAAAATTATTAGGCCACTTGTTTAATATGGACGTTTAAGAATATTGCTCAAATTCATAAAGTATAAGGAAGAAAGGGGGGAGGGGGAGGGAAGGAAAACAAAGAGGAATGTAAGGAAGTATTGTTTTAATTTCTGTTTGCACGATAGGAAGGTGGCATAGCTGAAACATACATAATTGCATTCACTAAATACAACCCAGTTTGTGAAGTCTGCTTACACACATATGTACCTGAGCTGGGGCAATCGCAAACATGAATAGAGTCTGGGCAACGAGTGGATAGAGAGCAGCCCTGCAGAGAAGGATTTGGGGATACTGGTGGCTGAAAATTTCAGCATGAGCTGAGCTGCATCAAAAGAGGACTGGCCAGTAGGGCAAGGGAGGTGAGTGTCCCCTTCTACTCTGCTCTCATGAGATCTCACCTGGGTATCTGCATAGTGCTCAACTCTGGGTCCCCCAGCATGTAGACCTGGAGGCTGGAGCGGGCCCAGAGGATGGCTGCAAAAATAATATGAGGGCTGCAACAGCTCTCCAGTTAAAAAAGAAAGACTGAGTATTCAACCCAGAGAAGGCTCCAAGGAGACTTTATAGCAGTTTTCCAGTACTTAAAGGTGGCCTACAGGAAAGATGAAAATAAACCTCTTTATCACGTAGTGTAGAGATAGGACAAGGGGTAATGGTTTTAAAATAAAAGAGAGTAGATTTACATTAGATATAAGAAACCATTCACTGTGAGGATGGTGAAGCACTGGAGCATGTTGACCAGGAAAGCTGTGGATGCTCCATTATTGGGAGTTTTCAAGGCCAGGTAGAATGGGGCCTTGGGCAGCCTGTACTAGTGGAAGGTGTCCCTGCCCACAGTAGGGCTTTGGAACCAAATGATCTGTAAGAACCCTTCCAACCCAAACTATTCTATGATTCTATATTTATGCTCTACCTGGTGTTCAGTTACTTCTTGACATCAAGTAGTACTGTTAGATATTTCATGAAAGATTATAAAAGATGTTACCAAAATTCTATACAAGAGATGATGTTCCTTTTTCCAGCTGGCAGTTTAATAAACAATAATAAAAGTTTTTAATCAATTCAATTGGCTACTTGATGTTTCCTTCCACAAGAGGCATCCTTCACATGACAGGTTCCTGGCAGAAGAGATGACAAAGTCCCTACACAGGGAGAGAATGCTTGTAATAGGATACATCTTCCTAAAAACGACTGCTCCAGACCTTGCAGTGGGGGTCCAGCAGCAAGTGGAAGTTGTTCAGTGCTGAGTGAGATGAGGTGAGAAGAGGAAATAGGGGCAGTATAACTGTAGTGAGCAGGAAAAAAAAAAAGAAAAAAAACAAAGAGACAGGGCCAGTAGGCTCTAGGATTGTTGATACTGCTTTATAATTACAACTGGCAATCATTTTGAACCTCTGCTGCTTTTTTGAATTACTCAGTTTTGATTGCAACTACAGTCCAAAATCAACAATACTAATAATGGAGTCTTCTGATGAAACAGAAAAACTCCCAAGTGTCTGGAACCTGACCTTACAACCCTGAAGTTTAACAGGAAGACTTATTAACAAGAAAACCTTTGGGGTCATAGATTGGGTGCTAACGTGTTCATAGCCTCCAACCATAAGAATAATAAGGTTACAGTGAGGATAGTTGAGGTTTTGTGAAATACAGTGAGCAAAAGCCAGCATTTACCAAAATGGCAACCAGTTCCAAAAATCATCCTACTGTACAGCAAAGCTTAAAGCAACTGTGTGTCACTAAATGAAACAAAGCCTGAGACTTCTTGAAAGAGTGAACATTTTTGAAGAATTTAAGGCTAACTTCTAACTCACTGAGAACTGCCTCTCTTATAAAATATAACTCGGCAGTTTTGTTATGCATTTACAAGTACTGTAGGAACATTCTTAGATCTACCTCCTAGGTTTGCCCCGTACCACAGACTCACACAGGGTGCAAGAAAGTACATTTTGAGCTTGCAAATGGTCACAGGAATATGTCTGAGCAGCCAAGTGTGTAGCAAGTCAAGTTTGTTTTTTTTCTGCTGAATAATGTGTTTCACTTCACAGTCACTCCAGAAGGATGAACTTCATCTTAAAAAGAAAACAAAAATTAACTTAGAAAAAAAAAATAAAAATAAAAAATACAAAATAGAACTGGAAGTGACCTTTGTAACACCTCTAATTTTTCTTCCCACTGAGTTGTCCCCAGGTCATACCTGACCGAGCTGTACCTCAGGTGATGATCCCACAACCTTTCACACCTTTTGCTGTGGTTTTCCTGTCTTTACTCTCCTAACATTATTCCTGTCTTTCAACAGTAAGTCTTCTTTGTTCCAATTAAATCCTGTTATTTCTCGTTCTACCATTAGAACACGGAGAGAACAGTTTCCTCCCTCCTTTAAGTTGTACAAATCTGTTATGTTTCCCTCCAGTATTCTTTCTCTGTTTAACTGCCTCCATTTTATCAAGTCTTTCCTCTTCGGTCACATTTTCTACTCCTACTTGTTCTGTTTTCAGCAATGTCTACAGCTGAGCCACATCTTTCTCAAAAGCTAGTACCCAAAACTGGATGTAATACTTCTAATGAGCCTTTAACTCAAAAAGAGAAAATTATTTCACATACTCTACAAGTAATACACTTACGTAACTATCCTATTCACTCATACCAAAATCACATTTTTTTAATCTAGTTCAGTTTGTGATTCACTTTGACACAAAATTCCTGTCTAAGCTTCCTATCATAAATATCCTCTTCTTAAATTGAATAGTGCTGTCTTATACTGCATCTTTAACTGTTCAAACTCATTCCGAAATCTAATTCTGTCATCCAGAATGCTCCATAAATGTTGACATCATCCAAAAATTCGTGAAAATATTGAAAGTGTAATTTCACTGGTAGTGAGATTTTGCTATCTATTTTCTAAATACATTCTTACAAATAGTTTCACTCTAGTCCTATGATTATTAAATCTATAGAATGTATCCTAAGCTAGTTCATAAAATGTGATGAGAGATAATATCAATAATTATCAAGAGAAAACACTATGTCATTTCCTGTTTCTTTAACGTCCACGAGGGCAGGTACCATTTAGTTACAGAAAGAAATTAGACGATTGACTTGATTTTTTCTTGGCAAATATGATTGTTGCTAACTTCTTCCCTCGTTATATTCCACGTGTTTACCAATGCTTTGAATATTTGTACCGACATTAGTTCAGAAATCAAAAGTAAATGAACCACTGTAGGACTTTGAGGTCCTCCTGTCATCCCTTTCCAAAGGCAGATGTATGTTTTTTTTCCTTTCAACTCTTTTGAAAGCCTGCCCATGCTACAAGAATTATCAAAGATAATCACTGGTAGCACTAAGATATCTTCTTCCAAGCTTCAAATTACAGTGAATTTCCTAAGACATTAAACCTGTTTTCTCCCTGAAAACATCCGATATCTAAATACTCTCTAGTTGGCATACCTCCTTTCTTGTTTCTGCTTCTAAGGTTAACTTTGTTAAATTTATGAGCACAGATGACTATTCTAGTGAAGAATGATAACATATACAAAAAAAAAAAACAACAGGAAAATACACACAAAATATGTCAAGATTCTCAATGTCATTTTTTGGTAGCTTATTTGTTATTCGTTTAATAGTGAATCCAGCTTTGTCCTCGGTCTTTCTCTTGCTTCTAAAGTAGTTACAGAATGCTTTCTTTTTAGTCTTTATGTCTCCTGTTACTTTAATGTGGTGATCACTGAGAATGTGATTACTAACAGTATTAGTTCTAATAGCTGGTATAAAACATGCAAGGTATGTTGTGGCACCACCAAGTGCAACTGTGGTCAGCTGGAGCAATCAGGTGCACAGTAGCATGCCTTGCAACAACCACCAACATTTAGTGGTGCGCAGTGGATGGCAGTAAGCTGGTTGCTGCAAATGTTCACAGGATGAATGAGAGCTGGCATCATGCTATACGCCAAGAAGAAACATTGTCAGATCAGAAGAGCAGTCAACACTCCGATGTATACTGCAACACAGTCTCTCTCTTTCTTTAGCCAGACATTCAGGAGGTCAAATTTAAAACTGAAAAGCATAAAATTCTGCATTCAGTGGGATTACTGCACCTTGTGAGACATGCCACCCTGTTGTACCTACCTGCAGCTGCCCTTGCTGTGCCTGGAGCTGAATGAAAGCACTGTTAGCCCACTTCTGCCCTAAGCTCCAGGCAGACTGAGAGATGGACTGACTGGCTCCATTTCTCTCAGTTCTCTTGTCAGTTACTCTATCTGTAAGTAAAGGAAAATCTCTCTCCTTCATGCTTCCCCCTTTCTCCAAGCAATGCAATTGGAGCTGACTCAGAGCAACTAACTCTTTGCTCTGATTGCATAATAATGAAAGGATGGGAAACAAAGAATAGTAACTTTTGAGATTAATCCCCCTTCTGTTCACAGCTGTCAGACTTAGTTATTCTTTCCTTTTTTCAGCTAAATCAGGTCATTATACTACAAATCTTTACTCTGAATGAAAGATTAAACTCAGGTATTTTATTTTCATCAGGGCATAATATTCAGCACAGAATAATTGGCTATAGTTTCATCTGGATATTTCTATGGGGCCTCCTATCAAATTCCACTAAACCCTCACTGACCCCATCCTTTTTGTTGAATTCCTGAGGTTCTTACTGTAGTAGAGTCCTGGCAAACAGACTTTTGCACTCAATTATACCTATCTCCACATCTGAGATGTCATGTTTTCATGAAGCCTCTTTAAACAATCAAGAGAATTAAAAGGTCTTCAGGGCTGCTTTGTAATAAAAATAGTAAAAGCAAGGAAAAAATCCATAACCTAAGTGTTTGTCCTTGACACAGTCAGTATTTTTTCCACAATGAGAAAAGAAAGAGGAAGAAAAGAAAAAACAAGAAGCAGGAAATAAGAAAAGGCTTTCAGACTACATTTAACTGCTTTAAAGCCACCAATAAAAGTAACAGTTAAACCAGAAGACTAAAAAGGCATAAGGTCATCAAAACCAAGGTTCACTGAGCCAGTGTATTTGGATAAATGTCATTTCCACTTTGTCAGTACAAAGCGTGCTGTATTGTATATAGAGAGCAGAGCTCACACTGCTATAAAATTAAAAACAAAGAATATTCACAGACTGTTGTGGTTTTGTTATGAGAACCAGACTGATTTCTTAAACATGAGTAGGCTCTCCTGTGTGACTATTGGATCTACCTTGATATTTCTTGCCTTACTTATGTAGATCACAACTTAATTAAAATAATAATTAAAAAAAAAAAAGACATATTGCACAGGGTACATATTCTCTCAATCAAAAAACAATTGACTTTATGCCACTCTTGCTCTACTGGAAATCGACCTGACAGTAGTTTGGGTTTTTAATTTAAACAGAGAGAAAAAAAAGCATGACAAAAGCATGGAGGACAGCAGCCCAATATGGGCCTTTGCTAAAGCATATAAGGTCTTTACTGTTGCAACAATTCACAACATTTCCAGACTTACTGTTGCTGATCTAGCCATGCTTTGTTTCCTCTTCAAAAAAAGTTATGAATTTATATTTAAAAGCCTACTCCAAAAATATTTTTTTGAAGGTAATAGTAGTCAATGAAACTGGCTGATATTTAGAACTATTGAAAATTTGAAATATTGAAAAATGCCTAAAAATATCTATGAAACACTTCAGATTGTTGCTCCCACAAGAATCAGATTTACATGACAGAAAGATCATGGAAGGAGTTTGTATCAGACTACATCCTTAGAGTCTCTTTTGTTGATCAGGCTATTAATTGCTTTCTAGTAAGTGTTTACACTGCAGGCTCCTTTCTCTCTCCTCCTTTCCAGAGCAGACAGGAGTCTGTTCTAGTATCTGGTCACAATTCTGCTTCCTAAAGGGAATATTTAGACCATCTTAGGCAACCAGGCATCCAAAATGGCTGCCATATGCTTTCCTATTTTCCAGAAAGCATTTCTAAAGAAACTAGAAACTGAGCAGAACAGCAATATGCATGAGCCCAAAGAAGTAGGATCAGCTACCATTGATTTCCCTGCCCAAAACTATCTAGACTTCCTTCACACTATTTGCAAATAAAACAGCATTCTCTTCTTATGGATATTTTCCACACAACTCCTTTAAGGACTCCATTACTTGTATCTCCCACTCTCCTATTTTTTTAGCTTTTTTTTGTAGTCCACTTAAAACTACACCCTATGAATATTTATAATGTTCTGACACCTAGGTTAGTTTTCACTCTTTTTCTCCTTAGATTAACCCTAGGAGTGTTGTAAGATTAAGATCTGAGCCGAATCATTACTCATCGAGGTGTATTTGATTCCAACCTCTACACTTCAAAATACTTTTTTTTCCACCCTGCTCACCCTGAGGGTTTCAGCACCTTTTTCTGGCAGAGGGAAGTTAGCAGGTCTGAGTCATCAACAGCTTGACCCTACGATTAGAAAGAACGTCTGGATATAGAGTGGTAGCTGCCAGTTCTCCCAGCATTGTAATGAGGAATGAAAAAACAAGTAAAACTGTAGGTGAAATTATACACTGTTCTCAATATTTATTCAATAACATATTTCAACGGAATTGTAAATGAAAATAGAGGTGATTTCAAGGGACATGTCAATCTGGTTTGAAAATTGAGATTTTTCCATTATGTTATAACAAAAGAAGAAAATCATTTCAGAAAGATAGAGGGAAAATAAATGATTTTTTTGCTTATCTGCTCAGGTGTAATTTGTGCAAATGCATCCACCTGTGAATGTATCGTGGAACCAGCATCAAATTTTCCACAGTGCAGGATTTCAGATTGTGTTGAGCACCCCAGATCACAGTGTTTAATTCTGTATAGGAAAGAAACAGGGCAAACAATAATGACAATAATAGCAAAAAAATAGCAAGTGTATTAATGTATCCTCTTTTCTATCAAACCCACGACCAAGTAGATGTAAGAGGACGGGCAGTGTGGATTGCTGCATGATACAGACAGGCCACTGACTTTGGGCGGGACAGTTCTGATGAGAATTGTCAGAATACTGCTTGGGTCAGCAGCTGCACTGACAGGTTTGAAAGGTACAAGGCAAGCAGTGTCCTCTGAAAGTGGAAATCTACAGCTCTTTTCTTCAGGCAACTCATGTCTTCTCTAATTGATATCGAGTGTTTTTCCAATTTTCCCCTTTGGTTGAGCACTGAGTATCTCTTGCTTGTGCCACAGCTGAGAAACAAAATATTCCATCATGAGTAACATTAAAGGGAAACAGAATAAGTACCATGCCCAAGTGATAGGAATAGCTGAGCATTATTCTGTGTTCTGTTGGGCAGGGGCTAGGGATGCAACCACAGCACCTCAAACTCACTGCGCAGGTAAGACCAGGGAATGCCTTCTATGCAGACGACCAGTGGGGATGATCCTAAAAGGTCAAATCACAATTTAATTCCATTGTGATAATTGGCTTCATCACCAGTCACTGTGTGTGCCACAGGAATGATCTCAGCGATCAGTACTTCTGGAGTTGGGACTCTGAGAAATTTTACAACCCGTTTTCCTAGAGAAATTACATTTTCATTTCTTTCCAAAGCTAGATTGTGTTTATTTGGAAATCTGACAGAAAAAAAAAAAACTCTCAGTGAGGAAATCAAGGCAAGTGAAAAATATTTGCAGGTATGACTCAGAAACTTAGAATTTCATTCCTTTGCATTTACTCACTAAGGAGGCATGAAAGCAGGGCCTCTTAGCATCTATAGCACTAGAGATAGAGAATACTCTTTTTTTTCTGGATGAAGTGGAAAGAAAAGGAAAAGGAGTGGAGCGTTTTTGCTGACTTGCTGCAGCTTGGCTAGAATACAGAGAGGAGTAAGTGAAGGTGGTCACCAGGAAGCATCATCACAGCACTGTGGGTTGCACCAAACCCTGTCCCATCACATGACCTGCATGTGATCTGACTTCCACTGAAGCTGGTTGTCTGCAGGACCTGTTGAGCAGATTGGTTCATCAAGTGTTACTCTGTAGTACATGGTGTGACCAAAACAAAGTGCACATTTGTTCCAAATTAATCTGCATTGATCACATTATATATAGCTCCTTGCTACACATAAATTGATGATCTCAGAATGTTTGCACAGCTCATTAGCTCATGCCAAGTTAATTTGATGGATTAGGTCAACTCTGATTTGAGCCTTGTCCTGACAACATGAGTCTCTGAATGGATCAAGTATAGCCTATCTACCTTTGTGCTTCTAGATGTCAAATTTCAATATTTTCAAAAATCCACAAGTCTCAGGCTTTTTGAGAAGGATCAATCACCAAAATAACTGGAAGCCAGTTTAAAGTCAGTGATGTTATTCGCAGAGGTGGATTATAACCCTTCTTGCTGTGTTTCTTATGGTCATTACCAGAATTGCTGCTGAAGAGGTCCTGTGGCTTGTCAAAACAACTAACTACTTTAAGCTAATTTAGATATACAGGTCTGGAAGCTAAGGTAGTTCTGAGTTTCTTAATATGCAATTAATTGCTATCACAAAAAATCATAAACTCTCAAAGAGGCTTGAGGTAGCAGCACATTACCCACTGCAGTTGACTCCCATACCACAAGCCTCTTTTCCAAAGTGAAGTAGGCAACTAGAAGGTCCATTAGATGCAAGACCGTAATTCCTTATTGATTCCTGAAAACTGCTTTACTTTCTGTATCATCCTCCCCCTGAAGTCCAAAGGTGCTCACAAAAGGCAATCAGTACTCAGCTCTCTCACTGCAAGTGCAAGAAGGAATCTGCAAAAAAAAAAAAGGAAACAAATTGATAGAAGTAGTAAATGGTTTATTTGTTTATTTATTTATTTATTTTTACTCACCTGTAAAATTAGCATAACAGCATTTTCTTACTTCATAGGGACTTTGTAATGAATAAGAGCTTAAAATTTGGAGTTGCACATATTATGTGTTGATGAGTGCTTGTGCACTTATCTAGAGACCTAAAAAGTGCCTAAAAAGGTGCAAATTCATGCTGCCTAATAGCCTGAGCTCTCTATAAGCCATACAACCTGAATAGTTACCTTGGGTTGACACAAGAGCAGATTGGCCTATTCTCATCCTGTAGACTTACCTACAGGTAGTCCTGACACAAGTTTCAACACAAGTGAGGTTTCAAATGTACCCTGGATAGCAGTGGATTGAAGTGTGATTTCCAAATAGCCCAGCAAGATCCTAAAGTCCTTCAGGGAGTTGTGGGATTTGTCAACCTAACAGACTTGCTTGCCTTTGAACATCCCAAGCAAGTAAACACTAACTTGCTATCAAAAATGCTGAATCAAATCAAAACACTACTGAAAACTTTGTAAATGTCAGTAGGGAAATCCTTCTTCATCTGTTTGTTGTTGATGATTGCAAGATAACCTTTATTTATAGTGCCCCAGGGACTTACACAATAGGATATAGTGACACTGATGAGGAGGATTATTTATTGTTTATGCAGTTGCTTAAAAACATAAGACATTGCATAAATACCCTGGAAAACATCATCCTACCAAAAAAAAAAACCTCTCAATTATGCATCAAAATCCTTCATGCATCAAAGTTATCCTGGACTTATTCCTCTTATTATTGTCTTCGCAATGCTCAGAATGTCTGACTGTATTCTTTATTTCAGAGTAGCAGTGAATGTAAGAACATCACAGTTTCTATGTAGCATTCATATAGTATCAGTAATCTGCAAGGCATATTGATAAAGATCTTCAGATTTCTAGAAGATAAAAATACTAAGGAGCATGGGTTTATTTAACAGAACTTCAAACAAAATGTATGCTAAAGTGAAAAAACTGTACAGTATGTATTGCATGAGCAACAATAATTTGATCAATTATTTTAAGCACATTAAAGCACAGCATACAATTACAAGGTTGTTAATGAGCTCAGAAATTTCTTAAGTATTAAAAAACACAGTTGTGTCCATAATCTCAAGAACATATGTCAAAAAACACTTTTTTGTCAGAGAGCAAAAAGCAGTGCAAAACATCCAATGATTGTGTGTTCAGCTCCTTTGCTTCTCCGTTATTGTCACTGGTACACCAATACATCAATTAAAATATAGTTTCTGTCACTTCCAGCTCTTGTAAAGTAGCCCTTTGTTCTGCATTAATATCAGCAACAAAACTGATTTAGTGATGAGATAAGGATAGAAATTAGTCATATGGCCTATAGCAGAGCAACTCACACCAGCAACTGCTCACACCAGAAGGACCTGCAGTCTGCCCCACTTGTCCTTTTTGTTAGTGTTCTGTAAATTATGTTTCTAGGAAAAGAGTTTTTTCATAATTTATTTCTAATGAATATTAATTTTTATATATTTGAAGCCCATTGTACCAAATACAACTACAGTCATGCTCTGTCATGCTGCTTTGTTCTCTATGCATAATTACCACCTCCATCTTCCAGGGTGTAACTTTTCCCAGAGGAAATGTGTAGTCTAAGCTGAACTACAATGATTCAATGACCTCTGATCAATAAAGCAGGAGTAACATCTCTAGAAGTTGACTTAAAACACCGGGGTGAAATAAATCTTTCTCAGGAGGCCTCTGTCCCTCTGCAACAACTGTAAAGCTGGCTGCTCAGTGCAGGCACATGACTTCTGGCAGCTAACATAAGGAAAACTGAGGACCGCCACCACTGGGCTTAAACTAAGATACAACAGAACTGTACTTAGCTCATAACCTATTAACAGGATGCTATTTCAGAAACAAAAGTTTGGGAAGCTGAAATGCTGTCTTTCTGAATCCAACCATTTGTGTTTATTTTTAAAAGAGGAGAAGGGGAGAAATAATGTCTTCAATTTGAGGGGCACACAGGAACAGAAAAAAAAGGGTCTTTTTGTTTTTCACTGCAGTTTGCAAAAACAATCCTTTGTGATTTATCTCTTCAAAAATATTTTCTATGCCCAGAAAGAATTTCCATGAAACTCCTCTGGGCAATTTCATCTTCAGTGTATTAGGACAAATCCAGTTATGCTGATCTATTACTTCTGTCTGAACGCTTAGTATTCTTCAATTTAATAACGTAAGGGAGTAGGAAAATGTTTAAGCAATGAGACATGACATTCTATACCACAGTGTAGCGTTGATTAATGTGTATCCAGGGTGGATGGGGAGTAAGACAAACGCCTACACCATATGGGGTGAGTGCATTAATCAATATTAACGTGTATTAACAGGTACAGAGAGAGAACCAAAGAAGATCTTTTCTGAAGCCAGTCCTGCCGTGATGGCAATGGGGGGCTGAATCCAGTTGACATGAGGAGTCGGCCTGACCTCTGAGTCTGTGACTTAGAAAATACATGCATTCGATGAACTCCATGCCACAGGATGCTGCAGAATCTAAAAGCTTACATGGATTCAAGGAGGGGCTGGACAACTTCCCAGAGCAGAAACACTTTCAGAGTATACATTCAAAGAAAATATCTCCAGGAGAAGAAGTCTTTGAGCTGCAAATGGTTGGAAGCAGGGCCAGCATCCAGAGAAGTATCATGTATCTTGAGATCTTGTTCTTATATTTTTGACTAGACATCTCCTTTTGACCACCATCAGGGACAGGACAGTGAGTTAGTTCTCCACATGGTATGACTTCTTTCATTGCTCTCACAAGTTGTTCTTATATCCTAGCTTTACAATGTATGTCTAGATCCCATTAAATCCAGACAAGATGTTCACCATTGATTCAGCATTCGGAGTGGAATAGCATGTGCCAACACATATGTACTTCTTTTGATAAGCTGAACAGTACCAGGACTTAATTTTAGGTAACTGTTTCACTGTGAATGCCAGTGGGAAACCAGCAGCACCATTGCTCCAGATGCAGGAGAGGAGCAGGATCTTCCTTTGGTACGAGGCAGCAGTCAGCTCTTTGCTCTGTTCAGAAATGCTCTGTTCTGCAGGTCAGAGACTTTATAAAGCAACTGCCATATTAGGGAAACCAAAGAAACAACAATAACACATTGCCTATTGGAGCAAACTAACACACCCCACAGCAGTCTCATTATGACTGATAAACATTTACTCAAGATACTGAAATAAATGCCTTTTTTGTTCACAGCCTCCCCTCCAGCCTCTCTGCTACCTCCAGTACCAGCACAGGAACCAGAGTGGTTCAATAGCCCAACATCCAAACAGTGCTTTCAGCTGTCTACTTTCAAATTAAGTCAAGCTTCTCTAATGCTTCTAATTTAGTGTATTAATACAAACAACAGAAACAAGCCTTTTGGTTTGGCTTTTGTAATTCATGTGGTCTTGTGCTTCAAAATATTTTTGAGAGATTGAAATGGCTTTTAAATTATTGTTTCAACTGACAAGTAAATATACAGATTTGAACACTGATCATTTCTCAGTATTTTTTTTTCCTTTTGAATTTAAAGAAAAGACTATTTTACAGGTGACTGCCTAGAGGGGAAGAACTCCAAAAATTGGACATATCAGTAAAGTATCTCAGATATGTTTCATCTTCATTTTAGGCAATGAGTGAGCATCTGCAACTTACATACACTATTAGGATCCAGTCCTGTGAGAATCAACAAAGACCACACGACTTTACTCCACACTCCAGTCCAAAGCCTTAACTACTGACAAGACAGCCTGTAATTTGAGCAAGGAACGAGAGCGCCTGAAGGTGTTGAATTAATGCACCATGAAAGCATAAATCTGCCGTGTTGTGATGGAGCTAAAATCAGGTTTCTTTAGTATTGTTGACAGTATTCAGCTCCTAGTGTATTTCTGACTTCGAGTACGTAGGCTACCTAGCAATTTTGTCACATCTTGAAAATAGAGCAGCGGAAAAATCCACTTAGTCTCTTACAGCCACAGGTCATATTTGCTATTCTCTAACAGACTGACGTGTCATGAATGGAGCCTGCTTCTTCAGTTCCACAACACTGAACTTTTCACTTGCATCACTAAAACTCTCAGAAAGGAACTGAAAAACAGAAAGAACTCACTGATTTCTAAGAGAAATTATCTAAATTTTGTTAACATAAAACATCATCAATAAAGTCAAATGGGAAATAAGATATAATCTGAAAGAAAAAGTAATTTTAGAATTAGAGCTGAAATAATGTACTCAGTAATTTCAATACCGCTGATCCCATTGACTTTGGATGAGAAAACGGACATAGGCAATGAATAAAAGCCATTACAGAGACAGCTGCTTTTTAAGCAGACACCTGCTCAGATATACCTTTGTGGGTAACATCTAGTTGCCACTCCATATGTGTGACATTTCCAAGGCCAGCTTGTGGCTTTATCTCCTTGTATCTCTGTGAAGCTATGAAAATTGGGATTTCTGACTAAGGCCATACCAACACCTGGCTCTGTTCCTAACCTGCTCCACTGAGCCTCTCCCTGGAGAGAAAGAGGCAAGCTTTCAATACTGAGGTGGAGGTGAAGATATCTACTCAATATTTTGAGTACAGGTGCTCTGTTCCCTAGAGCAATTTTTTAAGACCTGATCAGAGCTAGTCATCAAGGCAAGGTGATGTAGGCAGCTGCCTTGTGCAGCAGGATGCCAGGGTGGAAATCAGCCATTGCTCTCGTTGCAGCTGGAAATACGCAGGGCAGCAGCTGCTTCTGGGTGGGAGAATGAGGTCCTCATACAAGAAACAGCTACTGTTCTTCTTCCTCTCAAAAATGTAAGTCAAGCTCTCCAACACTCTCCAAAGTTCTTCCTCTAATTTCTCTGCCTTACTTTTTCTCCTTGCTGAGAAATCTTAGATGAAAATACACAGACTATGCCTAGGTAACTGTTAAAGATTGTTGGTTTCACATTGAGTGATATAGCTTAAGAGAGCTATAATCACCTGCAAAGCCAGACCAGGACAATTACTCTAATAAACAAAACCATTCATCATGTCATTTCCCTAATATTCAGTCATGTTTGATTCCCAGACTTGTACAAACATGAGCGTTGGTTGGAAGGGACTTCTAGGGGTTACCTTGTCCAACACCCCACTTAAAGCAGGTTTATCACTAGAAGAGGATCAGCTTTGCCCAGCCATGTCTTTAAAATATCCAAAATTAGAGGTTACAAAATAATTTGCTCCAGTGCTGCACTTACAGCAAAAACTTTTTCCTAATGACCAGGCTGAACAGTCTCTGGCCGTTGCCCATTGCTGTCTCATCTGCCATTACTGTAAAGAGTCACAGTTCTGTCATCTCTGTGACTACCCCTCCAGCTGCTTTAGGTACAACTTCATCCAAACAGACTGGGAAGAGTAACTTCCCTCAGTTCACAGGCTGTGCTCCTTCTTATATACCCAGCACATGTGTGCCTCACTTGCAATGAGAATGCCCTGTTGGTCCATGTTCTCATTGTTGGCATCCACCTAATCCTTTTCAGCAGAGTTGCCATTCATGCAGTCAGTTCCCAGGATTAGTGGAGTGTGAGTTTGTTGTAAGTACAGGACTAGGATGAAGTGGAAAAAAAACAAAACGCAGTATATCCTTAGGAATTCAGAAATAACTTGTTCAGTTCCCATGATTCCCTTAGCTCCCGTTTGCACTCACAGTGCTCACACTAGTCTTTATCCCATGTTATTGCTAAACTTGGCTGTTGGAATTGCCAGCACAAGAGTATCTACAGATGCTTTTAAGAACAGGCATAAAATCATGACTTCTCTAAATGTAATTATCAGAATCACAGAATCACAGAACTGCAGGAGTTGGAAAGGACCTAAAGCGATCATCAAGTCCAAGCCTCTGCTAAATATGTTCCCTACAACACGTCATTCAGGTATGCATCCAGACGGGTCTAGAATATCTCCATAGAAGGAGACTCCACAACCTCTATGGATAATTGCTATTGGCTAAGACAATCACAATTGACTTCATCAATATTTGCACATGCAACTGAGTGCATTTGGGTGAAAGCATATGTGTGGGTCATGTAAAGGAGTCCCTGGTATATTTCATCTGCTATGGGCACAAAAGCAAGCAAATTGACCCAATACAGGTGGATTTGTTGAGTGAAATAGTCAGTGTGGAGGACTCAACCTACTTCTTATAAGTAGTTTAAGTTTACTTCCAACTAGCTCCAGCATGTTACTGCGGACTTGAGCACACACAAACAGTTAGAGCAAATTAGGTGCAAGTTGGAACCACAACTTTCAGTTTACTTTCCTGCACTCCAAGACATCTCTACAATGTAAACCAAAATATTGTAGCCTGGGAAGATTAAGATTTGATCTAAATTGCTAACACAGGACTACCTGTAGGATTTCTTCTTTGTGCACATCCTGACCCTATTTCTTCTATCCCTATAACATGAGGCTCTGAGAACACACTTATCCCTATGATTATGCTTGACTTTCAGGTGTAGAATAGAGTAGAGTGGAGTAGAGTGGAGTAGAGTGGAGTAGAGTGGAGTAGAGTGGAGTAGAGTGGAATAGAATAGAATAGA
>JANHGO010007631.1:0-57222 GCA_024606505.1 Aquila spilogaster
TGTCAGATTTGGTAAGTTAATGAGGAGTCACTGGAGTGGAAGGTTTTGCATTTGTGAGATTGCTGAAGGAGAGAAGCTCCGTGCCTTTGCTCTATCTCTTTTTTCTTTTTCTTTTTTTTCCTCCTCTGCTGGGTGGGAAGGAGAGAGCTTGGCAGTGCGTAGATCCATTTGAATCCTTTTGATTAGTGGATTGCATTCCCACCACTGTTCTACCAAATATTTTGCTGGTTGCTCCAAGAAAAAGAAAGAGAAAAAAGAAAAGAAACCATGGATGAGATTTCTAGAGAAGGAAGCCTAGATTAAAGAAATCCTTTCCCAAAAAAATCAGGAGGAAAGGAGATGTGAGAAATAGGATCCTGAATTAGTTTATACTGTGGGTAATGTTGCAGGAGAGTATTAGGAAGGTAGCTCCGTGTAGGAAAAGGACCATTTTGCAGCTTTCTCCTTAACTTGTTTTTTTTTCCACAGGACAATCAGTGCTCACAGTTCCAGCAGTGAGACTGCAGCCTGAAATCTGTGACCTGTTTGCTTCTTATCATAAAGGACATCTCTCAGAAGGTTCAAGCAAGTTTTGGTAGAAAGCAGAAATGACTGACTACTTCTTGGGTAAGCATGCGGTTGCCACTGTCGAAGCTGCTGCTATCATCCTTTAGCATATGAATTCCTTTATGTATTGAAGGTGGGAAAACAGAACCAATACCCACAGCTGGATCACCACATCCCAGGCTGAGGACAAAGTGGGAAATCTTCTCACATTCAGAGAGAAGAGGTCAGCAAGCCTGTGGCCCCCAGTGCACAATGCACAGTGGTATCGTGGGAGGTCTGGGTTTGTTTTATCATATTCCCGAATCTCAGACCAGTGCCCTTTCCTCTGATGCCTCCCCACTCAAAATATGATTTCATTTCCACATTGTTTAAACTGACCGAATTGCTTTGTTTGCCTTTGTCTATGTCTGTTGAGTTCACATTTTATAGCTTACTTGTTATGATTTAAAACACAATGGAATTTGCTCACTGAAGTACCAGAAATGACAAAGAGCCGTACCCAGGGAGGAGAAGAGTGATGTTGCAATGGAGGTTATGGCAATGTGTATTCTTCCACTGGAGTGATGAAGCCATAGCTCCACCTTTCTTGGGTTCATCCTGTGTCATAACATCCTGCCACAACGAGCCACTGATCAGCAAACTGGAGTTTGTTGTTGGAGACTTTTTTCCCTCAGGACTCCATACAGTGCTGTGGCTTGAAGCAGACATTTGGGTATTCCTGATGTGATTTGGTTACTCTGCCACATGTCATACTTTGATTTCATCTATATCACTGTATCAGTTGATACAGTTGATCAGATGATACAGCTGATCAGGTGATTTTGTGACTAATGTCACAAAATTGATCCGCCTGATATTATGATAAAATATGCTTCCTATGCATGTGCCAGAACCTGAGCAGAGCTAGGAAAAAATCCCTCAGGTTTGTAAAATTCATGGTTTTAATTGATCTGTGCTTTAGTATGAGTCACTTTAAAACATACATGTCCAACCCACTACTTTTATGTTTTTGTTGCCCACTTCTTTTTACGTTTTAATAAAAAATATTAAAAAATAAAAGAAGCTCTGTTATTTGTATACATTAAATATATTATATATTTCATATGCACCCAACATAACTCCTCTTCACTCAATGCAGCTCATGCAAGCCAAAAGGTTGGACACTCATGCTTTAAAATGTTGTTCCAGCACCTACATTTATCTCCTTTTTGTTACAGAAAACCTCTATTAACAAAAAATCACTTAAAACTACTGTTATTGAAAGAAATTACAGGAAAATACCCCTTTCATATATCCTGTCTATTTTGTGCATTTGCTACCAGCAAGTATCCAGTCAGTGTCACCAGCTGAGTCTGTGCTTGGAAGGCAGACATGGAAGCTGGTCTTGAAGCCAAATTAGCTTGACTTACTGTTTGCAACCTAGCTGTGAT
Source organism: Aquila spilogaster (assembly GCA_024606505.1). Taxonomy (NCBI): domain Eukaryota; kingdom Metazoa; phylum Chordata; class Aves; order Accipitriformes; family Accipitridae; genus Aquila; species Aquila spilogaster. Next base: position 1,977 of record JANHGO010007631.1, read on the forward strand.
AGCAGGACAAACCTCAGCTATACTCCTGTGCTCTCAAATGCATGTAGATGGTGTTTACTGCTGTGAGATCAGGTCCCAGCACCCAGTGCCTGGCCTCACAACCTTGCTCAGCACCATCTGTCCTCATCACGTGGACAACAGCAGACAGGACAGCTTTGAGTCCTTTCGAGAAGGAGCCGACATTGCCAGCCTTGCGGCCAGACTGTATTTTGGAGGCAGCCTGAATTCATTCCCTGCTCATCTGCTCGGCTAAGGGCAGGCAGGGTGGCTGTTCCCTCTGTGTGATCAGAGAAGAACTAATCCCGCCATAAAAATGGCTGTCAGTTCTGGTAAGGCTTTTCGGACAACTCATTTGAGAAGGGCACACATGCTTCAGTGTTTACTGACTTAGCTTTGGCCAGTTTGACCTGAAAAATCAAAAGATGCTATTTCACAAACACAGAATTTAAAATAGTGAAACTATGAAAAAAGTAGGAGATTCTCTTAAGTGATTTTTTTGTTTGTTTGTTTTGTTTTGTTTTTAATATTAGCCTGGCTTCAAAGTGACTGTGTCCCTTTTTTTAAGCTGCTAACAGAACATACTAAACAAACTTAAATGTCAGCTCAAGTTTTCTTCTGCAGTTAACTACAGGAAAACATTCTACAAGTGATGTTTTTCAGATTATTAAACTTTTTTTTTAAAAAGAGAAAGGTATTTTTAAAAAGAGAAAGGATTTAGACATGCAAGCAAGGTTAAAAATGAAACAGAAATTTTTTTGTCATTTTAACAGGCTACCAATGGCAAGCAGGGGTTCTGTGTGCTTTTCCAAATCTAATCAGAGGTAGATAGGCATCTAAGGCTCAACAGCCTCACGCTGGTGCATGAGAGAATGGAATTTCCTGGGAACATAATGAAACTGGCCAGCCTTCTTTCATTGGCTAACCTGAGTTAAGTTATAAAAATAGACAAAACCAAATAACTAAACATACCAGGCTCAATCATGAATCCATGGGCCCTGAGCCACACAGCAAGAGACAAAACATCATCACAGTCTCCTCCTTGTTCTCCTTCTGGTTTCAGGAAGGGACCAGATAGTGCCAGGCATCTATCTCAGGGTGATATACACTCCATATCAATACATCATCTATCTTCTGCTCTATTCCACCTTTTTCCCTCTATCTGCTCAGAAGAAATGTATGGATTGTTGGAATCTACTTGCTTTCTCTTGCAAAGAGAAAGGAAAGTAACTGAAGTCACTGGCCTCACAGAATATTTGGAATTAGAATTTATTTGTCCTTTTGATTCAGGATTTAGGCCATGTATTTTTATGCTAACAGAATTCCTTCGCAACAGGAATAGAATCTATACTCCACTACAACAAAGACCTTTGAAATAACTTTTCATATTGATGAAATGAAGCAAAATCTTGGCAGGTGTAAAACAAAGGCAGAATCTGGTCCAGAGTGGCTTATTTCTTAAAATCACCTTTCAGCAGAAGAGAACAAAAGCATGCAGATGCACTGCCTGTTGTTTTTCAGAAAGCAACATCAGAAAGATTGACTTGGCAACGAAGTTGTAATAGCAGAGTCTGGACACTGGACTTGCAGAATAAACGCAGCCATGTGTCACTTAATAGAGAGATCCCTGGACCAGAAGATCGATGTACAAACAGGACAGATGGGGACTGACAATTGAAAGAATGTAGAGGCTGATCCAAGGCTTACAGAGACCTGTCATTCTTTGGGTTTGCCTACAATCTACTTCAACAAAAGAGCTCCTGAGGGAATGAGGGGATTAGTCAAAAGTTGAGTGAAGTCTCCAGGGAAGATGGCTTCTTGGATAAAGTTGTCAACAAAAGGAATTGTTGAAGACTATTTGTTATAATTTCCTAGAGGGATCTTCTGGCATTGCTAACAGGATTACCAGCATACTGGTTCCACACCAGCAGAGCATTAGATATATGCACTGCAGACTGGTTGCTTAGAGCTGAATTCAGGGGTCTTCTTATATTGGGTCCCAAATGTGTGCAGGTGCTGGTGAGCAGTGGAGAGATGGCAAAGAATCAAGAGGAAGCCAAACACAGGCCATTTTTGGTCCAGCTGTTGCAGAGTCCTGGCTCATTAATGAGTTACAAGAGTGTTTTAATCTCCTTGATCTCAAAGGATGCTGACAGGCTATGAGAAGGAAAACTAATTTGAGGTGAGTGCTAATCAGGATACATGGGGAAATGAGCAGGAGCTCTTTCCGAGCTATAGTTACTGTGAAATTCTTCACATAATTTGTATTGGAAGAATCAGAAATATAACTCACTGCATTCAGGTATTAGAGTGCTTGGTCTCAGTTATCCAGGTTACTTTCTCTTACTTCTGGGTCCTTAGAAGTCAGAAGTCTCAGTATAATCTCACAGCAGATCTGGGAGGACAAAAGAATACAAAGACAAATCATTAAGGTGTAGGCATGCAAACTTTCTTGAATATTTCTTAGTCATCTGACTAGTGTCACTGGCAGGACTGAGGCAACTTCTCTGAGCAAGAATTATGCAAGACATTGAGGTATTAGGACAAAACCTGTTATGGAGCTATGGCAAGGCACCAGATAAGTGGGTGGCAGCCACAGAAAGAGATGGAAGAGGTCATTTTGAGTTAAAGGAGCTACAGTTCCAACTCTACCCTAATCCACTGAGTGATGACTAAGCACTGCAGATATAAGCAGAAAGGATCACAGCTGTTTATGTTCCCCTTTGCCCTTGCTATATACATAATTGCAGAGCAAAAAGACAAAATAGGCTAGCTGCAGGTACTGCTCAGTTAAGAGGACAATTAGTATTCCTTACATTATTGTTAGAGTCCTCAATATTCTGTGCTTTGATAAAAAAGCCAGCTACGTTCCAAAAGTTCTTCCAACTCTAGACTCTATGGATCCATATCTACCAAACACCAAGCATTCAAAGTGAGTACGGATGCCTGACCTCATTTTGCAACACTAAAGAGAATTTTGTGTCAATATCAGGACCTTATGCATTTTATTTGTTTTGCAATGAATATGTAATTGCAGTGACCTCACAGCAGTAGAAACAAAATCTGACTAGAGCCTGTAGAGTTCTACTTGAGCACGTATCTCTGTGTCAGTTTCCCATGTGCAGATTTATTTGGAGGGAGAAGGGCAATTGAAACCTCTTTCAAAGCAAAGCAACAGTTCTTAAGCACATCAGCACTGGCTGCTGCATTGCAAAAGCTTCTAAAAATGCTACAAATAAGATGTCTTTTAAAAATGGATCTGTGTTGGTAAGAAACAGCTCTTCAATTCTGAGTTACATTGCACTGTAATATGCATGTTCAGAGAGTCTATAAATGATGCCCAGCTTGGGACAGGGAGTTCTGCATTCCTTTTGCTCTCTTGGGTATGGCAGAGAAGAGCAGTGAAGATGCAACACCTATAATGCCTGTCATGGTTATGGCTGGATGTCTACTTCAAATTGGGAGACACTGAATAATAGTTCAACGAACATTAAATGAAAGGTTTTTGTTTTGCAAGGGCAGCAAATGATCTAATGATGCGAACTGATGCACTTTCCTCACAGGGCCTAGAGTGGCTTTGTTTTTACATTGCAGCTACCCCCACAGTGGACAAAGCTCTTATGCTAAATTGACAAAGGACCAAATGATACCTGATATTTTTGTATCTGGAGGGCAGAAAAGCAAGGAAGACCTTGGCAGAAGGATGTGCTGCAACCCAGCACTCTTCATCTGTTCATTAACCCAGCATTTGAGGCCCAGTGCCTTAAATATGTCAGAGCAGAGAGATGATTGCCCCAGAACCACCCGCCTCCCACACTAACAGGCTACTGTTTACATCAGGAGTGTTCATTTCAGCAGATTCTCCATCCCCTGGCCTGCCCAATCTCAGGCACAACAGCTCTCAGAGAAAATGGATGTTGTGTTGTAATGAGTCAGGAAGAGTGAACAAGAAATACACCTGGATCCACAGACCAAGTTAGTGCTACCCAAAAAGGTGGCTATTATTCCCCATTTCTCTACCTGCTTGTATTGCCACAGTCTTTCTCTTTTGCTCTTTGGTGCTTTCCTAAGCCCTAGATGAGCTGACTTAACTTACTACACAGGTGGAAAATGATTCACTCTTTTGCTGAGTTAGTTCTTCATTGCTTTAATGAACTGAATCAGATTTCAAAGGAGTCAGACAAGTACTATGGTTCATGTACAGCTAAACATGGAGTGGGAAAGGAGGAGCAATGAAAGGCCATGAAGTTCTGACTCTTATCTCCAATCTGCCCACATCCAGGTCTTGTAGCTGGTCACCCCCTGACACATCTGGATGTTTCATGTTCTGTTCTGGGGTAATGACTGAACAGGTTCTGGTGAGTTACTGCTCAGTACTGCTATGATGTATGTGGGCTCGTCTCAAATCTTTGTGACTGCTGGTGAAGACCTCACAAAAAATCCCAGACATAGGTGAAGACTGACCCTTCCTTTTTCCAGAACAAACTTCTCTTGGCAGATGTAGGATGCCTTGGTAAAGCAGGTAAGAGTTTATAAGCATGAGTAAAGGGAGATTTTTGTTCTTGAGGGTCATCAAGCTGTTTCTTCTCACCACCTAATAAAAAACTGAAAACAAATCTGAGATTTTGGAGAAATCCTCTAATTTAGAGAACATCGTCCTTTATGTAAAGAGAGTTTAACAGCAGACTTAAATATTTGCTTTAAAAACATCCCGAACTAAATGCAATAACTTTGCTCCCAGGCCAAGATTCTGTTTTACTTCAGGTCAGAGCAGGTCTGTCGGCCAAATTACATATCCCCAAGAAAAAATCAGAGGGCTTTAATACTGGGAGAAACCTGTCTGTAGTGGCACAAGTGGGCAATGCTCTTTAAAAGGGAAAAAAAAGCACCAAGAAAATCCTCCGCACAACCCAGAGCTGCATTTGGGGAGCACAGATGAAAGCCCTGATGTGGGTCATGTGACAGGTGTCACTTCGGTAATGATATTGGGGCAGAGATAAAAGTCCTCGCCGGCTGGTCATGTGACACCGCTTCATTACTCTCACAGCAGGTGGTCGGAGAGTCTCAATGCTTTTATTTTTTTATTATTTTTTTAATTTTTTTTTATTCTGTGATAATGAGAAAATGTTTAAACTCCCATCCCTGTGTTTAAACACTCCCTCATGCTGACAGCAGCAGGAGATCCCTTGATCAGCTGTCAGATTGGAAAGTGCAATTTTTCTGGAAAGTAAACAGCGTGTTTGCCAGTTGGAAATCATTTTCTGTTTGTTGGGACTGTGAGTCGCAGAGTGATGGAGCCGTGTCACTGCGCCTGACAGCTCGGGAGCGGGGAATAGGGAAGAGCCTGAAAAATGTTTCTTAGACTCTGCGTCTGATAACAGGAGCCTGAGATTTCTGACACTTCCCTATTGTTCTTGTGTGAAAAAAACATCATTTATGGATTGCTTCTGAAACTTTTGAAGCAGCGGCACTGTGTCAGCATGAATACGTGGGACCTTCTAAAAGAAGCTCCTGCATTTTAATAAAAACTTTCAGAGGACAAAAGCAAACGGGAAGCACAAAAAACGGAGCAGGCGTGGGCACACGTGGTGGTGAAGGTGGCCAGATCTCATTCTCCATGGGCAAGGAAAAATGAAAAAGTCTCCTTATATTAGAAAACATTTCATGTCTGGTGTCACACAAGCTCAGGGAAGTCAGTGGAGGTTTCAGGTGAGATGAGGAAGGGAAATGCGGTCCCAGGATGACGCCAGCAGCCCTGGGGCTGACCAGGCCCAGCTGCAGGTGGAGTGCAGATTGCACTCTTCTTCCTGAGCACCTGGGACCCAGCTACGTGCACTTCACAGGTTAACCACATATATTTTGTTTCCTATGAGACAAATATCTTCTCAAAGTCATTCTCATAAAGGAGATACAGATATAATGCACATAATTTTAATTAAAATTAAGGTTTGAATGTGCATATGCAGAGGCATACAAAGCATTTTTCCTATGCAGACAAAGACAACATCTCAAATGCAAAATCAACTAATCAACCTGATTTCAACACTGGGAAAATTAATTACTCAGAGCATGGCTTGGATCACGTATTAGATATATGCAGCAATTACGTTATGTGGAGCCTTGGTAGTCTCCCAACCAACACTTGCCGCTGAGGGCTGCACTGCGGAGTCCCACAGGTGTGTTCTCCCTCTTTGTGAAGGTCCCCATTAAGAGCTTCCTGTGTATTACTTGCCAGGAAGATTGGCCTCATCAGAGTGGAAGGCTTGATGCCCTATCGCCGTCTCACTTGTCCTAGCAAAGTCCCTGAGCTGGTGCTCTGCTTCCAGCTCCGCACTATGCGTGGCTCTGGGCTCCAGGTCGGTGGAGCGCTATCCAGGAGCTCAGACAGGGCTGGACAATCAGCAAAAATGATCCCAAGCAAAAAGATCAGATCTGAATCTGGCCCTTTGTTAGCAGTCATTAAAAAACACAGCATTTTTAATAGGAGCTTATTCAATTAGCAGACTAACAGGCTCCATCAGATAAGCAGGGGATTTCCCTGGGAATCTGAGTCACTATGGCACATAATGCTGAAGCTGCTCCAAACCGTATGCTTAACCCTCTCTGTACTGAACCAGATGAAGAGGCCAGATCTCAGGAAAGGGTTCGTTTCTGGCTTCCTAAGGGAAAAGGATATCTCTCTGCTCTGCCTGCACACCCTGAAAGGTGCCAGTGCTGAGCATGACTCACACACGCAGAAGGAACCCAGAGGATCATGGCACCAAACTGTAAGTGCTGCCGACAGGAGACTCGCCTGATCTCTGATAAACACACTGACATTTGGCAGCCTGACAGCTTCACAGTTCCATAAGAGGCTTCCTAATTAGAGCCTGGGTGAGAAATAATCCACAACTTGAAGTTTGTCTCTAGCTTCCTCGCTGTACTTTTTTTTTCCCTTTCTGTGCGCTTTCTCCCTTTTCAGTGTTTTCTCTCACACGTTCTCAACACATCCCCTCCCTGCAGGCGGAAGCTGTTTGAAACACCAAGCAGGAGGAAGGTTAATTTTTGCTTGTCCTCTCAGCTCAGAACAACTCTCAACAAAAGCACCTCTCTTGCATTCCAGTGTTGCCCTTGAAGGAGACTGGGAGATAGCGCAGGGAGAGGACAGGACATGTGGCAGTTTATAATGAGGCAAAGTACAACCGGTCTGGAAGAAAACCAAAGCAGTCCCATTCATTCCTGGTAAGACTTGTAGGGTAAACCTAGTGCTCCTAGCAGCAGAAGAATGGGGACTCTGGGTCAGGATCCAGCCTTGCATTTCGCTTTGCTCCTGTTGCCCAGCTCCTCAGCAGCTGGCCCCAAACAGTGCATTGCAACAACTCAAGCTTCAGCTGCAGCCAGGTTCTGAATGCAGCACTGCCCTTAGGACTTACAGTAGTGATGCTGCCATATCACAGCACAACACTGGCCCAGCTGGTCTTACAATGAAGTACATCTTTTCGAGATATGGACAAGGGCAGATCTTTAAAAGCTAAATCACATTCCAGTCCTTTATTCCATCACGGCCATGTTCCCCAAATAGCTCCAGAAAAATGTCAAATGCAATAACCTCTAAATTTGAGATAATATTAACAAGCAACATCTGCTAGGACAAATATAACCCTTGTACTGTATTTACTGCTTAGGGAGATATTTGCTGACAGCGGGGTTGTTTGTCCTCTACTAATATCCCAATGTCTCTTCCAGAGTAATAGGATGGGTCACAAAGTTGTTCAAAGACAACAGCCAGTGTGCACTCTGCAATAGCTGGGATACAAACATAGAATCCACTTTATGTTAGAGGGTTGCTCCTATTCACTATTCTCCTCAATGAATACAATATTGCCTGGATAGCCACGAGAAACAGGCAGAAATTTGGGATTCTCCGCATACATTCCACAGGACATGTTACCACCATTCCCAGGGACCTACAGATATGTAACTACTAGCTCTCTCCAAAGCAAAGAGAGTTCATTCAAAATGTGCACTTGAAGCTACTTCCAGGACAAGCATATTTGCTGCTGAGATATACTGGAAGATCGGTCTTATCCAGAGGAATCAAGGGTCCTTAAGGAGTGTGCTTTTTTAAGGTTTCCATCTGTGGGCTTTGTTACAATTGCCAATGACCAAGTAAATGTTTCACATGCTGGAGATGTCTGTAAGAGAAAATAAGGACTACACACTGGTAATGGGGATATCGACTCTACACGAGGACTGGAAAAGTCTGCAAAGCCGTTCTCATCTGTAATGCCTGTACTGTTAAGATACTGAGGCTGAGAAAATTGTCTGTTAAACTGATATTTCCAACAAACAGATGTCTGTGAAGTAAGCAGAGTCAGTCCCTGAGGTTCAACGAATTCCCTGAATAGACTGTAGCTGTGTGTTTTGTACCACCCCTTCCCATAAAATGAAGCATGGATTAGTACACTCTATTTATAGAGCACAACCCTCCCACTTGCTCAGAGAACCCCTGAAGCTGAGGGAGATGAAGCTGTGTTTGTAGCCTGACACAACCTCCAGGGTCCATGTAGCATCATATTAAAATTCTGCCTTGCAGCACAGTAGAAACCTTGGGGAAAAGATGCAAGAAGTTGTTCTGGACCCAAGATATCTGGCCCCATGCCAACCTAGATATTCTGCATGATGTATCAGTATAGATATGAAGAAGGAGGACGTAGATATGGTGAAAAGCTCTCTGGAAGGCTGACAGGAGAAGACAAGGCAGGGCTGCGGCGAGCAGCTTGCCCTCAGGTCCCTGCCCCTCAGGTACTGCCTTTCTGTCACTGCAGAGTGGCACTGGGGCCAGAAGAGCAGCATTTTGCACATGACTGCGCATTTGATATGAACCATTTTAAAATTCAGATGAATCTGCTGCTGTGAAAATTAGTGAGGGTGACACAGTGCAATATCGCAGGAGAAAAGAAAAACATTGATACTTTTCAACTAAACTCCATTTTTTTCAGAATTTCAGTATTTAAATCCATTTTAGATTAAGTCCTGGAATACAAGTTGGCAGTCTGAAGGAATTAATTAAATATATATATATGTATTGAGAGATTCACTCGAGTTGATAAATATAGTCTGGTTTTGTTGTTTTTTTTAAAAAAAAAAAATGATGGTTTCAGATGTTTAAAAAGAATTTTAAAATAAACAAACAAAACCCAGTTGAAAATTTGGCAAGGGCTGAACCCTTTGGGATGAATTTTCCCAGGAGAAGCACAGATCTCTGATAAGCAACAGAGAAGACGCCACATTTCGCAGCTGCAATGCAGATCTGTGGCCTCTCTGGGGACTCACACAGTCTAAACAGGGATTTCTTCCATTTAAATGCCAGATCCACTGAGGTCCCAGTGGAACTCCAGAGGGGCATTACCTAGGAAGTAGGGCACATTTAATCCAATCCATCATTAATGCAGAGAACAGTCTCAATATTTCTGAAAATCAAAAACACGCATTATGAAAGGTTCTTCGTGTCTTGTGTAGATTAAACATCGCTCACTTCCCTAGGCAGCTGGGCCACAGCTTGTTTATGATATATGGGTCCTCCTGCATCTGTATGTAAGCAAGTGTGAGCTGGAAAGATGGCCTGATGGGGCAGTTTCCTGAAGGATGTGCTGGAAAGTTTCATTGTTTAGTAACCACAGGTGCAAAAGGAAAATAACAGCTTTGAGCAGTGTGGTCTAACTTTGATTTCAACCTTCTCATTGTTTCATTTTCCTTGCAGAACCTCCCCCAGTAATGAAATTTGACGCTATTTTACATTTTGACTGCAATTAAAATCAAGAGGATGAAGAGATTCTATGGCTACTGAAAAGAATTATTGAGTTCATTGCCATGTGACAATAATACCAAGGCCAGCTCTCTCTCCAACGAATCAGAACAACCCTTGTGAGCCAAATGCAATGCTGTTCCATCTGTCTCAGAGTAGTGCCTGTTTGAATGTTGGTGAACAATGTTGGGTAAGCAGCATGAGCCTGCATCCTGCAAGCACTGAAATGCCATGAGGCGAACTGCAAACCACGCTGCTCTGGGTGCTGCTGAGGTCTTCTCACCTGACTGTCTCTGTTGTATGCAAAACCATCTCAAAAGCCATTCAGCTGGACACAGACCTGAAAGACTTTGTTCAGCTGAGAATACACAGTCTGCAAGAGGCCTGTAAGTAGAGATGCTGTTCCCACTGCAGATTCTAAGAAAGAGCCAGGAGACAAGCCTGAGGGCAGTGGTGAGGCCCCATGCTCTGGGCTGTGTCTGAAGCTCCTGCAGGCAGAACAAGGAGACTGCTGTGGAGTTGGGTGAGAAGGTGAGCTGAGACCTCAGGACAGCAGCAGCCCAGCCTGCAGAGAAGGGGCCATCACCGCCTGGGCATGAGGAATGGATGCAGACAGGCCACAAGCCCTGCTATGTTCTCAGAGAGCTGCCTGCCTGTGCCGGGAGACAGCACAGCCATGGTGAGGGGAAGGTTCTGCTCCAGTTGGTACCACCTGGGGAGAACGCTGGGCCTGGAGGGCAGCATGCTGTGAGCAGATGGTGCCTCAGGCAGCTGGGGAGCAGGTGTCCCGGACGGGATGCCCTGAGGTCCTGGCCAGGGGAAAGCATCCCCTGAATGCAGCCCCACTTGTTCTGCCCCTTCCCTGCACAGCAAGCACGGCTGGATGGAGTTCCCTTCAGTTTTCACCAGTGAGGGAGGGGGAACATGGCCTCATCGAGATTGAGCAGATGTTGCCCACCTCCGTCATGGTTCTGGATGAAGGTGGAAGGGCTGTGGGTCAGAGAAGCCCATCACTGGTGTCTCTGTGGGCAACACCCATGCAGGGAGGAGCACGGTGCTGTGAGCACCTGACAATGAGAAGCACTCTTAGCCCTTCCAGCAGCAGTGCCCAAGGTCCCTGCTGCTGGCACTGAGGAGGAAAGCTGAGCCTCAGGCAGATGTGTAAACCCTCTGCACAGCTGCCGTGTTTGCCATGCATCCAAAGCACCTTCAGGAGTCTGAATGTATCTTTCACTGCCAGTCTAACTACAGCTCTAATGAGATTTGAAGCAAGCCATTTCTTCTAAACAATGGCACTACCTCATTCTAACCCATTTAGATGATAATCTGCTCTTCCAGATATTAATATTTTCATATTAATGTAGATCCTTTTATCCCTGTAGCTTAGCGCTGGGTTCTGATTTATTAATAGCTGGCTCCCTCCGGACCGGGGGAGCAGGATGCTGCATTGTGATGAGCTTAACAACTCACTGCTCCCCATTAGTAAATCACAGAGCAGCACTTCAGATTTGCAGAGAGAATTGGGTTGACTTTCCCTCATCCCTTGAAGCATCTCAGTCCTGTTGTGCAAAACTCCTGGCTAACAATTGCTCTTAAATGAGCCAAGTGCTCTGATCCATGTTCAGCCCACTCAACTGAACTTTTAATAGTATTTCAGGGAGTGAGGGCAAGAGCAGAGCTAACAAATTTCACTAGCTTTCCCGTCAGATGGTGCCAGGGCACTTTTCTGGAGGCACCAGCAATATAACACCCAGAATTAATGTATTTATTATTTTAGAAGAGCTCATGTTTTTTTAATGTCTCCCAGTTTGAAGGAAGGGTTGAAAGTAAGGGCAGCCTATTTGCATTGTGAATAAAGTTATCTGGCTCCTCCGCCCCCGGGAATATGCAGAAATAAATGCCTTCTAATGAACCCTGGGGGGCTGAAGCTTTGATATGGATCTTGCTGGGGGTAGAGTGGACGGGAGAAGTTCTCGCCAGACTGAAACCCAGCGTGGCATGGGGGTAGGCAGCCTTCCTCAGAGAGAGAGAGAAGGAAATTGGATTATCTTGCTAGCAGTTGGTGTTTTTCTGTCTCCAAGAACTTACAGATGAGAGGCCCCACTTGGGAAGTTAAATTCAGCCCTCTGCAAACAATAATGTTTTTTTCCTCATCTGAATAAAAGAGATGTGCCTGTCCAAGTTCTGCAAGCTTAATTCTCTTGCTCCAGCTGGATGCAGAGCAGGTGGGCAGGTAAAGAAGAAAAACTGCAGGATTTGAATGTTGGTTTGGTGGCTGTTGAAAGTGTTCCCTATGTGTGTTTGTAAACACAGATTACTCTCTGAATGTGACATCTGGCTTTGAAGGAGCTCCCACAGCAGGCAGAATCACAGCAGTACACACTTCAGTTCCCTCAGACAAATCTATTGTAGGACAGTGCTTTGCAGTTTACAGCACACCAAATAAGCTCAAAAAAAAATGCAGCTGAAACCCCTTAATAGAGACAATCTGGTTAAACGGGTTGCTTTCTGGGAACAAATTGTTGAATAAAAAGAACACCCTGGCAATGGGAAAGTTTTCTGCATTGCCAAGAGGTTCCATAAAAAGACCATTTTACAGTGTTAACCCATTTGCTGTACAGCCAGAGCTTAGCGCAGAGCATCCCATGCTGCCCGGGAGGCAGCAGCACAGAGAGATGAAATACAGCAGCCACTGACAGGAATGGTGTGCGATGCTGCACATGTGCACGTGAGCATGGGATGGTGCCGTGGGGATGCCATTGATGATGCCAGCCTGAGCAGCCCTTCCGTCAGGGTGCAGACACAGTGGTTTCCTAACAGAAGGGGCCATAAGCGGGGGGCTGAGCAAGCTCCTGGGTGCACAGGATGTGCCAAGAGGCAAAGAGAATCACTGGATTTCTGTCCTCTCCCAGAGAAGGAGGACAGAAAAGAAATGACTCTGGAAGATAACTTGGATAAACATAAAGTGCTGCTGCTGTTGCTTTTCAGAACCAAGATGTCACACCAGTAAGGTTCACAGGGTTGCAGCATCCTTATGGCTGCATACTGGCTCTGACATCACTGACTTCCAGGCTGGCAGTGTGGGTCTGTGCCCCACACTCCACTGTGGGCTGAGAATACACCTGGCAAACCTCATGAGGAAGCCTGGGCTGCCATGCCGCACATGGGCTAACTTTAGCACCCACCACTTCGGTACCAAAAGGTCTAATGGAATTTTAATGACGACAGATGGCCACAGCTTCTGTTCTATGTCTATCTGAGCCCCCACCCCCTAATCACACCCACACCACCACCATGGTCCTCTCCCAACGTGCTGGGACAGGGCAGCGTGCCCCCAGTGCTGCTTCCACTCCACCTGGGTTTCCCTACCAACAAAGACCACGGTAACTGCATGCAAATATAGGCAGCAGAAAACTCTGTAGGTGAATGTGGAGTAAAATGCTGCGATCCACCTCCTTCAGAACGTTCCAAATATGTGTCCTCGGGGTCTCAAAGACACGCATTAGCTGGAACACCTTGTTTTTGTACTGGAAGATTAGATTCCCACATTTTTCCACAGGCAAAGGAAGCATGCCCAGATACAGTTCATAGCAACTGCGCACATTGGCTGTAAGTAGCAGCCAGATGTTGGCAAGCAGAGAGTGAAGAAAAGCGCATACTATTTTCTCATTTAAGTATATAGGAAAATGGATCCTCCTACCCAGCTGTGAGCCTTTCCAGAATACATCCTGGAGTACAGCTGATGTATGTGCCTCCCACAGCTCGCAGGGTTTGATGCTGTTCCAGGCGCGCTTCATGGGGAGTATTCCATTCAAAATAATTATCAACTTGAATAGAGTAAGTACCAATCTATGCAAAAGCCGCTTTGGCTGCTGCCTGGGAATAGATTACAAAGCACATTTGGCCATTGTGTGCATATTTGTAAATTTTAAAGAGCTGGGTGAGACCTGAGTCTGGAGAGCATCAGAGGATCTGGAGAGCAGTAATGAAATGTGGAACCCAAATCTTTCTGCTTCTTCCTCTCAGAGGAGCCCCGGTGTCTATTCGGGAAAAGTCACCACAGCTTCAGTAACTCCTAATAAATCCTACGCGAGCTTCAGATTTGGGGATCCCACACAGGAAAAACCTGCTCCCAGACTCTTATCTCCCATCTTGGTTACATTAATTTCTCCTTGTGGTTGTTCCTTGACATCCATAATGCTCCACCTCCAGCCCAGACAGATCAGAGCGACTCAGATCTGACTCACACAGCAATGCCACCACCTCGCTCTCTCTAAATCCTTCCACTGCGGCACCCTGCGCATCACACCACAGCACGCAGCTTTCAAGCTTCTCTCTCATCCTGATTCTTCTTATTTACCTGACGGATCTCCTTCTCCACTGCCAGTAGTACACTCCTTCAGGGCTAGCTGCCTGCTTGCCTCATTTGCTTGCATTCCCCACAACTGCCTTCTTGCTTTCTTCACTCCTCAGGACAGGCCTGTCTGTGAAGGTCTGAACAATATTGCCCTGGCTAGATTCTTCCTCAGTATGAATACTCTTCGCAGTGGACATAACAGTCTGTCTAAATCAGTTCCAGGCCTCTATGCTTCACATCTCCATGTTTTTCTCTTAGAGGAATAAGGACAGCAGTTTCTGAGGTGCACCTCAGTGTAACGGATGAGACAATGTTCTGTGTAGTACAAGCACACAGCAGGTTTGAGGGGTGCCCCACTGTGCTCTGGATGCACTGCCAGCCGAGGTACAAACATGGGTTCCCCACATACGGTAGAGGTATGCAGTCTGGGCCGCAGAGCTTTGAGATTTAAGCTGGGGTTTGAGTATAAAATAAATCTAATGTAGTGGTTCCCTGTATTAGATCAAAAATGCCACAGCTTTATGACATGGAGCACAGATCCAGTCTGAGCATGCTCTGCCAAATGCATTTAGAAAATGCATTTAGAAAATCTAGACAAGTTAGTCTGAATACTCTTAAAAAATTCAGACCAATCAGTTTCACAAGGCAGGGCTCTGCAGCAGGCTGTGTATGCCCACCTATGGCAGCCCACTCTTCCTGCCAGCTCAAGTATGGGCTGCCCATCACAGCCGGTCCAGAGCTGACATAACAACACAGTGTTGCACACACTCCGTGCTGTGCATTCAGGCTGCTTTGACAGAGATGCCGCTGTGTGTCCATGACCAATCCAAGTGAAACGGAGGCTGCCAGGTGCTCTGTTAGTGCCCACATCCACAGTGCTGGTGCGATGTGGGCCTTCCAAGTGTTGGGGGGCTCTTTCTTCCAGC
Source organism: Aquila spilogaster (assembly GCA_024606505.1). NCBI lineage: Eukaryota > Metazoa > Chordata > Aves > Accipitriformes > Accipitridae > Aquila > Aquila spilogaster. The sequence goes on from JANHGO010007631.1 coordinate 17,044, forward strand.
ACAGTAAAATTCTCTGTGTTTGGTTTGCAGCTGCATGGTTCATCCTGTTGCGCTCGTGGATGCAGAGGAGGGAAGGGGTTAACCGGACTCGGGCATCCCCTCTCTGTCGAACTCATTGATTCATTTTCTCTGTTCCTATTTCTTTATCTCACTTTCTTCTTCTCTCTCTTGCAGACTGATTAAAAACTCTTTGAGTTTGAAGGTTTTTGTGTCAAAACAGCTCAGCTGCCAGCTGGGTGCCAAGCGGTGAATATTCATGGTATTTAAATGTGGCGGTGCGGTGGGGGCTAAAGGATGGGCTAGTTAGCTCTTTTTAGATGGAGATTAGCTGCCTCTTTGCTCCTAATCACCGCTGTTGTTGAAATATTACAGCTTCTGTTACAACTATTAATGTTCTAAATGAAGAACAGGCTCCTCTGAATAACATCAAACACGGAATGGTCACTTCCAATTTCAGCCTGTTTCTCTCTTCTCCGCTAATGCGGGTTTCCGTTTGCAGATGGAGGCCGCCCGGGCCCTGCAGCGCCGCCTTCAAGCTCCGGGCAGGGTTCGCTAGAGCCCGGGGAGCCTGTGCTGGGGTTGCGTGCTGCGGGGGGCCGGGAGCTGGCACGGAGCTGCCTTTTACCTCGTGAGGTGGCTGCTCGCAGTCAGTACCAGCCGCAAGGTGATCCCTCCGAGCCGAGCTTTCAGAATCCGCTGCTATAACTGAGAGCCTTGTTCACAGCCCGGCACAGGAAGGACGTAAATGAGCTTTTTCTTGCACCTAGGAAGGGTCTGCGCGAGTGTGTGCTGGGGCCCATCTCCGCAGCGATGTGCAGGAGGCACAGTGCCCCATTGCTCCCAGCACTGGTATTTGCCAGGGACGGGATGCAAACCGCAGTGCTCGGCCCCACCAGGAATATTATTGATGGTGAAGTAAGCTGGCAGCTCCCGCCTGGGCTTCGCTCAGATAAAACTCCCACTGAAGCCAGAGGCTGAATAACATTTGTGACAGGGTGGCGTGAGTTGGTCCTTTCACAGCAGTGCCTGGAGGGAAGCCTGACGGAAAATACTTTGCAGCAAAAACTGCCCAGATGTCCGACGCTTGTTTGGCCATTTGGAAGCTCTCCGCGTTCATCCCCCAAACCTGCCCGCTGCTACCGGGAGCATGCCTGGCAGTGTGACGGAGAGGAGGGAAAGCCCATGTGTGGTCCTCGGGCTCTGGCAAGAAACAGCAGAGCAGAACACCAGGCTATTGATTGTGTGTTTGCTTTAAAAACAACCTAAGTGCATTCCTGAAGCAAGGCTGGTCTGGAAGCCTAAATAAAATAATATTCTTCAGCCTTGAAAACTGACACTAGGCTTCAGTGACTGCTTTAAAGTCCGGTCCCCTAGACTAGGGCCTGCACATTTCCTCAGCTCTTGTCTACACACAAAAATGGTGCTACTTTTACTAGGCCAGATAGCTAAAGCAACACATCTCTGCCCTCTCCATCCCTTCCTCTTTCCCTGCATGGGTACTGCTACAAAGCACATTCATTAGGACAAAACCTTCCTTCTTGGAAGAAAATATGCTTTTGCCAATATGAGTCATATTGGTATCACCACATCTAACAGAGCTAGTGATAGCATTACTATTTTGGTAGCAAAACATCACATCTGTAGGCAAGCTTGGTCTGTCTCGGAGGGGACGCACAGAGCAAGCCTATGGGAAAAGGCAAGGATGCATCAAAAGAGGCCTGACGCATCTTCCTGCTGGCTGGATTTACATGCTGCATTCCATAGGTCACATGACTCCATCTGAGATAGTCAGGGACTTCTACAACACTCACAGGGCAGCTCAGTATCTGGTTAAAATGTGTGCACATTATTTACAATGTACGGGCAAATCAACAGAATTCAGATCTTCCACAGTATGAACAAATTGACAAAAACTGCATGTTAACTAAGCTCACTGGAAAACAACAGCAACAAAACAACAACCAACTGAAAGCCACAATGCACCCGTAGATACTAATAACAGATTGGAGCACTGATCCGTTAGTAATGTGAATTTCCATCAATGGTAATAGAAATAAGTGGACCTGGCCCTTTAAAATTATTGCCTCTCCTGGAGAATTGCATTGAGTAACACTGAGCTCCTGAAGAAAAAAGAAATGTTTTTTTCCTATTAGATATACATATATTCCCTTCTCACAGAACATCAGGACTATGGATTGCAACAGATTGCATTTGTTATTCAAGATGTTTGTGGGCTGTGCAGTTGCAGAGAAAAACCAACTTGATTTCTCCTTGGTACTTTTGTAAAGGCAGTCTGCGGTAGACAATCATAACAGTCACAACAACAGCAACAAACTCTTAGCTTCTGTCCTGACACTCTCAAGATTTTCCCGCATCAGCCCCATTAGCAATCAAAGTGAACAACTTCCCAAGGCTCTAAATGCAGTATTTAAAGCTTCACCAATTTTAATATTCTCAGTAATAATATCAAAGACTTCAGGTGTTGAAGTTAGGATGACCTGAATTGCATTACATTCTCCCTTGAACAGCAGTTGCTTCCTTCTTTCTAAGTAAATCTGATGGTACTTAGTTCATACTTCTGGAGGAATTAAAAACAAAAGACAGATGGATATGCTTCCAGCAGGCAGCAGTTAGAAAACACGGCACCAAATACATCAATAGTCCCAGTCTGTTCTTTGACATATTGGAGTGCCTCTTGCCTTCTGAAGATAATTTCCTTCAAATCTGTTCAGCTCTCATAGATTCTGAGCTCCAAAGTTGTATGAAATGGGAATATTCCCAGTGCAGGCATAACTGAAGCTGCGAAGTGGCACAGCTGAACAGCCAGAAATGCAATTCTATGCAATCTCTAATCCACACAGTAATTTGAGGAATATTCACATGAGCACTGTTAGCCAGCAAAACTGAAGGTAACAGCAGCATGGTGCAGTTCTTGCTGTGGGACTGGGAGCTCTATACCCTAACGGCTGGGCCACATCTGGGAGCTCTGTGTTCCCAAAAGGAGCGTGTCTGCTGAGCACGGTAGTTGGGTAACCTGCATCAGGACAGGAAAAAAGGAGAAGAGCTCTCTAGGTGAAAAGGGAACTTGTCGAATAGGCACACTTTTCAAGGGTGGACAGCGAGTCACATCCCAGCACTTCTACCTTTTAGTCAGGAAAGAAACAAAGTGACAGCGAGGGCTAGAAATTCCTAACTCCTTTCCCTTCTCACAGCAGTGGTCGCAGAGCAGAAACCATCTAATCGCTCAGATGTCCTGCCTGACAGAGAAAGAGAACACACCAAACCAGGCACACTTCTCATGGTCAGAAACATCAGAGGGCATCCTCTTTGCTTTGTAACTCTTCATTGAGGATGGCCAAAGCTGGCTTCTCACCTAATGACTGTGAGCAGAATGAACTGAACAGGTGCAGCCATCTTGTCTACTGCCATGTAATCTCAACTGTCCCTACTTTCTAGCTCACCCAAACCTCACTCCTGTGGTTGCCTTTCCTTCATTACATGGGTCACATCTTCCCTCACTTCAGGACTTCATCTGCTGACCCCATGCCCTGCTCAGCCTTCCCCTTCTTGCTCCCTAGCTCCCTTTGTGTCTTTTCAGCTTCCCAGTCTTTATCATGCTGATCTCACCTCCCCACTTCTGAGCCACAAAGCCTCCCCCACCTCCTCCAGGGGCAGGACTTCTGGCAGCAATCTGTTCTCATCACCTGTATCTCTGTTATCTCACACCTCTGGTGTGTTTGTTTCACCTGCCTTGAAGTGATTAGGAGACTAGTTTGCAGGCCAGTGTCCAACTTTGATTTATGAAGTGATCGATTAACAAGGATTTTTGTGTGTCTGCTTCACCAAGGATAAGCAGGATGTGCACCACCACGGACCTTCACAATCAGGAAGCTGTGTTAGGTCCCTACTGACTCCTGGTAGCCCAAGTAACCCAGCTAAGAAGCCTTTCATCATGCCTTGTTTGACTGGGAGGTAGATGGCTTCCCTTCCTGCTCAGAAGTTTGCTTTGAACTGGGCACCCTGGGCTCCGCACACTGCTTAGGGTCATCCTCAAGCTCCCTGGTGCTGGCTGGAGCAAACCCCAGCTCAGCTGAGAGGAGCTGTGCAGGGGTCCCTGAGCTCAGAAGGAGCATGGTACTCCTGCTCTGGCCAAGTTGCAAATGGTCTCTGAGGAATATCGTGGGGTTCATCTCTCTAAGTCTTACTTGATTTAGATCCTGCCGTCTTTGAGACCATTGCCTTTCTTTTTTTCCAGCTTTCCTAAGTAAAAGCAAGCTGAGTGTCTTTGTTAACAGATACTGCGTGACTTTCACCTCTGACCGATGCAACTTAAAGCAAGGACCAAGAGTGCCAATTACCCAGCCGATGGTGCTGAACTAAATGTGACTCCATTATTAATCGTGGTTGTGGTTGTTTTCTGAGAGCAAAGCTGGAGGTAACCAACCTCCTCCTAAAAATGGGTGAGTGGAGCACACTGAGATTTGGTGGTAAAACTACAAGCACTTGTCTCTCTTCCTCACAGTTCAAAGCACACATCTGCCTAACTCCCTGCTGCATCCCTGTGTATCTTAGCATTATGCGTTCTCCATGTGCCCTGTCTCCAAGGACATTACTCCAAAGTGGCCTGCTTTCCCATCTACTCATTTTTAGGAGTAATTACGTGAGACATTACAAGATGGAGGCTACACAAATTAATATTTCCAATAATTCACCTCCACCAGATGGGGATTTTCTTCCCTTTATCACCGTGTGCATATTTCCTGTTGGCTGTTTGTCATGCACCCCAGCACAGCCTAAGCAAGGCTGAGGTGAATGCTTCCTTGGTTACAGATTATCTGAGATCCCAGAAAGGACTTTTTTAGGTCAGAGTACATAAAATCTGCACTTCTGTCTCATCCATTTGCCAGCAGAGATGAGGGTACACATCACCTCAAAAGGCCAGCTGGGCAGCCTGTGGCAGGAGGCACAGCAGTGACAGAAGACCTCCCAGGCCAGCAGCTGTCCATTTGCTGTCTCTGCTTGAGTCCTCTGGCCTGGCCTTTCCCACTAAGCCAGTGTCTAGCCTGTGTACCTGAAGAGAATGACTCTCCATCTCCATTTTCATCTTGTTCTTTCTTTCAGTTTATCAGATCTCTGTTTGATTACTTTCTAAACTTATTCCCAGTATTTAGTAAAGATTATTATATCTTACTATGGTTTTGCTCATTAAAATGTTCTGCGTTTTCATAGAGGGGGGCTGTCTTCTCAACGTGCTGCATTGCTGCTGATTTGTCAAGCAGCATCAAGCACAAGAAGCTGAATACAGGATCTGGGTTTTTTTTCACAAAACTGCAGGCCAACTTTCCTCCAGGACAGCAAAGTCCCTGCGTGTCCCCTCTCCTGAACAGGCCCCTGGTAAGGCTCTGCGAGGAGTTCTGAGTGGAGCAGCGCTGCCAGCCCTGCACTGAGTAATGGTACAGCCCCCTGAAACAGACCCAGCTTCAGGATCTAAGCCCTGGGCAGGATTAATTACCCAGCAAGCAGCTTGTTAGAAGCAATGCTGGCACGCAGATAAGGGAACTGTAATGGAATCAGCCAATTAACCAGTCGATGATGCTGAACTAAATGTGACCCCACCGTTAATTGTGGTTGTTTCTCAGCAGTTTTCTCATCGCATTCAGTGCTCAGAAGAGGGGAGTGCGAGAGAGCTGGTCCAGGTGCTTAATTTATTTCTGCTCACAAACAAGAATCATGGGATACAAACTTCATGACAATCGCATGGCAGAGCTTTAAATCTTCCTACACCTACTCCTCCAGAAAGAGAAGGGAGATGAAAGTCCTGGAAAAGCAGAAAATAAGGCCTCCTCACAGTCTTCAGCATAGTAAACAGCTGTCCGATATAATGAAGCCTTCTTAGCCCAGTTTACCTGAAGGTAAATTTTCTGTGTGAGCAGTGTGAGAGGAATTCCTCAATGCTGCTGCACTGCCCGTGGCCCAGCTGCACCGTGCAGAATGGAGCCGGCACTCTCAAAGCAAGTTGACATGAAAAGCTCAGAATGGCCTCAAGCTACAGCTGTGGATCTGGCTCCAGACTTCCCCTCAGTTCAGAGGTGTTTGAATTTCAGCCCCTTGCGGAGCCTTTGAGCCAGATGGAAAATCCAGGAAGGAGTTTCCTTAAAGTTCAAGAGGGTTCAAGAGGTTTTGCTTTAAATCCATCTCTGGGGATGACCTAAAGCAGTCCAGTGATGCAGAACAAAGGTCTGTCTTCTTGTGACTGCTCCCTGAAAGGAAATGGCTGAACAATTCTTTGTTAGGAATTAATCTCACATGCTCCTCAACATCTAACCCTTCCCTGGAGTAGGGCTGTGATGAAAGAGCATCAGTCACAAGAACGGGTACATTAATTGCTAAGTGTGAACTTGCTTCCTGGAGGAAGCTGAGCCCGCACTCATCTACCCACAACCAGATCTGTAAGTGCATTTGCCAATACCTGGTGTGGACTTCAAGTCCAACTCTTTCTGCATCCCATCTGGCAGCAACCAACGTGGCGCAAAACACAGGAGAGGAACAGAACAGAGATTCTCCCACTTTCCTGTAGTCTGGAGCACAGAAGCTTCCAGAGCTGGAGGCTGTATCTACATCCTTGAGCTTAGTAGCCTTTTACTATCAACTATGAACTCATCTGTAATCACGCTACTGTCTGAGACCTCTGGCAGTCATTTTCAGGTGTGGCCACAAGCAGTTCTTTTCTCAAGCAGTTCTTTTCATTTTCCCTTATAACTTTTGCCTGGTAACTTTGGTGCCTCCTAGTCTCTGCACTATGAGTAATAGTGCACAATAATTCCTTATTTACACCTCTTTGCACTTCAAGGTTTGATGGATCTCTAGCATAACCCCCTTTGCTGTCACCTTTCCAAGCTGAAGAGCCCTTGCCTGTTTAGCCACCCTTCCTAAGAGAGTCATTCCATACTGTTGTCTGCGCTTGCCACTCCTGCTTCTCAGTTCTTCAGTGTTGCATACTGAGGCTGCTCCCAGCTCTGCCCTGCCACTCCTGCCAGCCAGAGCCCATGTCACACAGAGGGATGCCTATCAGCACTGCCACACTTTCTCTCATTCCACTATATCCTCTCTGGGAGACCAGGACTGCATGCAGCATTCAAGACACATATGCACCATGGATTTATACAGAAGTATAATGATGTTTGCTGTTTTGCTGCCGGCTCTTTTCCTAAGCATTTCCTCCCCCACCTTCAGTTTGACTGATGTTGCACAGTATTCCTCCCCAGGATGGCTCCGGATCTCCTTTCTGGGTGGTAATAGCTAATGTATGTACACATCCCCTTATCATTGTTTTTGTCCACACTATTTCTACATTTATCAACACAGAATTTCATCTGCCATTCTATCACCCACTCACTCTGTATCCTGCTCTCTGTTCATTACAGCTTATTACAGAAGTCTCATGGAAAAACAAGCTCATTACAGTCGAGAAACTCACGCCTTATTCCACTGACTGAGGGGTTGCCTGTGTTGGAGGTAGTGCTGACTGCTTGAATTTCTTCCCAGCTATTAACAGAGGGCCCAGTGTGCACTCCTTTCCCCTACCCAGAGGGGCAGTCCTGATTGAGGCTCCTTCATCAGCCAAAAGGGCAAAGGATCACATGCACAACACACCATTATTTCCCTACTTCTGGCAACTTTCTCCCAAGAGACTGCTAATGGCAGTCATCTACCCAGACTTCCCTCCAAAGCTATATGTCCCCAGAACTGCCACTTCTCAATAGAGATCAGCTGGAGCAAGACCCTTTTCGGCACAGCTCTCACACTAAAGATCCAAGCAGTCAGGAGAAGGGAAGATCAATATCTATCATAATACAGAAGTAAAAAAACAGAGTAGGGAAACCCAAAACCTTATTGCAGCAGCCACTTGGACCATCTTTTCTCCAGCTGGATATGCTATGCAAAAACACTTCCCTGCCCTTTCCCTGGAGGAGACTTTTCTGCACAGTACCCTAGGGAGGAATGACCTAATATTAGTGTCAATTCTGTTTTATAATTTTATCTCATTATTCCTAGTTATAGTCTCTTACAGCTACTTAAAATACTTCCCTCCCTTGTGGAACTCACACCCGGCCAAGCACGTGGACACGCACAATCTTGTTTTCTCAGGCTCCTCGCTATCTGTTACACTTATTTATTTTTCTTCTTTCCTCACCAATCAGCCTCTCCAGTCCCATTGTACATCTTGGTGCCTCTGCCTGAATCCTCCCTAATTTATCTAAAACCTTCTGCTGTGATGCAGCCCGTAACTGAAAGCAGCATATTTTGCTTGGGTTCTCATCAGAGGCACTGAAGGGAACGGGTGCCTCCCTCAGCTGTGATCTGATGCCCTTCCAAATGTAGATAAGAATCTCATTATCTGCTTTCTCCTGCTACAATAACACACTGTAGTCTCTCACATGATGTGCAGTTTGGTGCCTATGATCACACTTCTATCCCTTTCTGCTTTCCATCTCCCTGTTTCAATAAGCTGCTATGACCCATCTGATCTAATGAGGCACACTGACTTGCACCAGTTTTGCACCAGATTTGGCTTTCTGCTTGGAATGCCTCCTTTATAGGCCAGCCAACCTTCTTTACGCCAGGTCAAATTTCATGTCACTTCATGCTCATATTGCCAATCTCTGCAGCTTCAGGGGACTTTTGCCCAAGAGGATGTTTGTAACTCTTTTTCTGCTGTCACTTGCTCCTTCCCAGCAGCAGTCTATGAAATGACTGAATGCTCTTCCCCTTTGATCACTTTACTGCCTAGAATACTTCCTTTCATTTCCAACAGTGTATATGTGGTATACACATGGCATGTTCCAGTCAGCAGGCCAGGCATGAGAATTCCTTTCCAGAATGACTATAAATGTGCAGCTCCAACAATGCTGTGCCTGATTTTCCACTTTCCTACCTCTGGTTTCAGTGGCAGCAACCCTGGTAGGCAGGCAGGGCCCAGGAGTGTGGTGCTGAGATCCGTGAGCTGGAGCTGTCTACGTCATGGCTCTCTGGGTTTCAGATTTCATATAGCCCCACACTGCAGGGCAACCTCCTACAGAGCTCTTCCAGAACTAGCTCCTACAGTGCACATCTTTTTGCCAACTGCACAAAATGTTGCTCAAGAGTTATCAGAATTTAGACCAGGATAATAAGGCTGATTGTGGCCTGCATGTCCCTACTGGGAATGGGATGCTTCAGGGAAGTGGTCACAAGGCCAGGGGACCCATCTCATTGTGCCACTGACTGCCTCTTTGTCATCATTCATCCCACAAAAGGACGAGATGTCCAGAGGGCTTTTTGCTTGCTCTCTGGAGAACTGGCATTCACAGCTGCAGAGAACTGTTTGGAAGAGCATCCAAGCCTCAGAACACAATAACCAACTGAAGAGCTGCTGAGTATGGAAGGATGAGGGAGGAAGGCAGAGGGGGCCAGCTTCTTACCATACTGGCCCTGAAAAGCAAAAAGAGTCCTTCCTAGCCTGTGTCAATAGCCAAAGATGTGCTTTACTCCCCAGTGTTAAAGCAACACCCAGTTCCCAAGAGCTCCAAAACATTGCGTCCATGTAGCACAGCAGCTTGTGCAGATTTAACAAAGCCTGCAGGCTCTGGGAGCGCTGGGCAGGCAGGCAAATCAGAAGAATCAGATCCCCATGGGGTGACAGGGCAGGTCTGAGAGCTGGGGCAGGTTGCCCACAAGCTTTTTTCTTAAAAATGAAGGTTGCATGTACCACATTCACCGCTTGCAGTATCTGTGGAGAATATCAACTGTGTTTGCAATGAAAGGCCTACAGGAGGCAAAATGCCCTTCTCCAGGTCTATTCTTTGTATTTTCATAGTGACCAGGTTTAAAAGCAAGTAGAGAAGTCTGTACAGACAAGTTTGCAACACTAAGACTGGCCCTTTATGAAGAATTTGAGCTAGAATAAGGAGCGTAAGGGGAAATAAAGATGCCTTTACAGAGTCACATGCTCCCTGATCAGTTCTTAAGCTGTCAGGAGCTTTCTTGTTCTCTGCTGAGAGCTGAGGCTACAGGGGACTGGTCTCATTCATTCCTGGCCTGCTGAAGTCTCCATGAGATCTTGTAAACTGAACAGTGTCTCAGCTATATTTGCTCTACTGGCCATTTCCAGGGCAAGTCAGCAGCATGCGCATACCAGGGAATTCCACAGATTCCTGTTTATAGCAACATTAAAATCCCCTTAACGACAATTAGACAGATAAGGGGGGCAGTGAGAAACTAGAGATTTGCTCCTTAGATTTTCTTTATCCCCTGCAGATGGACTTTCACACCTCAGCCTACCCTTCAGCCTACTCTCAGTACCCCAGAAAGGCAGTGCATGGTGTTCCCTCTGGGCATGCAGCAGGGTGGGAAGGCCCTGCAGCCTGCTGTGTTGTTTCTGGACCCAGACACATCATGCTCAATCCACATGGGCTGTGGCTCCCAGGAAGACAGGCCCAGCTGCAAGCAGCCTTGTGCAGTTGTTTGAAGCACAGTACATCTCAAAGACCTGAGGTGTCACTTGCTAGTTCAACTTTACAGAAAAAAAGAAGTTAAAGAGGTAACTTTATCCGTGCAGACTTGATGCTGATATTTTCCAAATGTCCTCCTTCCCCACAGCTGACAGAAGCCAGCACCATGCTCTGCACAATTCAACTACCCGGCATGAAATCATTTGGACTCCCCCGACACAGACAAAGTTGTGCAGCCTGTGGACCCAGAAGAGCAGAGAACTGGCATTAAAGAAGGATGAGCCATGCTTTTAAACTAGGCACCTACACTTCGTGCTGCTGCACCAGGCAGTGTCCCCCCCTCAGTGTTCACATGTGACTGCTTGGTAGCGGCAACTGGCTTCATCCCCTCCATGATCTGGCTCCTGCCCCCCAGGGATTTAGAAGAACAGATTTTAAAGATCTTCCCGGGAGCTCTCTCAAGCTCTCTGTTTACACAGCAGATTGGTGGCTTCTCCTTTGAAGTCAGGATTTAAGCTGTTCTTTCTAATTACAGAGAGACTCTGAAACCTGAGAGATCTCTGCTGCTGAAGACTAAGCACAGAGACAAAAAAAAACAACAGTTGCATCAGTTGCATAGGTAGAACAATGCTACATTCAAAATCTAACATTTGCTTTAAACAGAGGACCCTTGCAGCAAAATAGGACATACTCTTATTCGTTCCCTATAGTCTCTTTTCATTATATTATTTTCTGTTCATCACCTCCGCTCCTTGCAAGTTATCACCAGCACTCAAGGACATTTGTTCCCCTTTGTCTACTACAGAGGATGGCGGGGTAGCAGAAAAAAGTCTGAATCCTATCAAACTTCCCCAGATTGCCAAATGAAAATTTGGCTATTTCCATTCTCTCCAGACAGCTGTCATGGGATATAATTATATTAACACATTATAGATTGAAGTTCATTTGAACTGATCAGTCACTAATGTTTGCATTACGAGAATAAAAAGGAATATAATACCATTTCATTTCAGAAAGGCAGTTAACAGTTTTTAAACTATTCTTCAGTAGCTCACATGTTTGTAAGAGCTAAAACATCCTGACCCAGGTCCCCAGTTCCTTTGTGGGTGTCAAAGCTTTTTACACACTCAATTCTACAAGAAGGGCAGAAAGGAAGAGGAGACGTGGAGCAAGGTGGGGCAGCAATGTTTGCTCCCTCCCAGAGTGCCTCATCCCTCAGCAGCATAAGGTTTTCAGTGAGTGGGGCTGGTTCTCACAGCTCTTCCTTATGATGGTGTCTTCAGCTTTGCTGTAGTTTCCAGACACCACCATCAGCTGCGTAAGATGGGACACTACCTCAACTCCTTTGCTGTTACCACAAGTGTGATGTTTTCGCAGTTGACAGAGGAGGCAGGAGGTGGAGGCGAGGTGAGAGAAAAACCATTGGAAACTTTCCCAGCACATCAGAAATAGTCACCCAGCAGCACAAAGCCACAGCTGACTGGTTCCCAGTCCACCCTCGGTGCATGAGCCAAGCTGAGAATACATGACATAGAAGGTGGAATTTAGGATGTTTGAAACAAGCTGAAGCACATGGGTCTAATCATAAGCTGGAAACAAATCCAGACCTTTTTTCACCTGAGTCTCCCATGCAAAAGAAAACTGCTGTCTGCTGGCTCAGGGCAGTGCCTGTCCCCTTGGCTCACTCTGATCTGAAAGGGTGGCACTTCTGTAATCAGATTAGGAGCCTCAAACAACAGCTGTGTTTGTTCTCTGAATTAAAGGCAGAATAATTATAAACAATTGTTTTTCTGCATATTAAAAGACTAACTGTCTTCTCTCCTGATTGCCAATTTGTTCCCTAAATAAGCTCATTGCAGTATTAACACCAATGAATTATTGCTGCTTGGATCACACCGATCTGTGCAGACTTTATAACATTTATAATCTCTTATCTGAAAATGACATGAGGGAAGGGGGCCATAAATCCCATTGAAAGTGAATTTCTTCCAGTATTATCCACTATTCAAATGGATATAGGCTGAATAATTGGACTTGATTAATTAAAAGCTGCATGGCACCAGAGAGAAAGGCTAATACAGGTCTTCACTTAACCCTCCTCACCATTTTTGCTCTTATGTTTAAAGACACGATGCCCTCACCACCCAGGCTTCATTTGCTCCTGACCGATTGACACCAGAGTGGGACACTTGCAACCTGTGCCAAAGCTGCCACGTTCCTTTTGTCCTGCAGAACAAATGCAGCTATTGTCACATCGCTGCACTAGCACAACCTGATAGCACTGGCTCCTTACACAACCTAAGGGACTCCTTGCACATACAACAATGTGCTACAGCTTAAGTGGTTCCCATCCTCGAAGTTTCTATCCAAAATTATTACAAAATTATTAGCAACAAAAAATTATTACAGGTACACAGGGGAATGTAATCCTTGTTCGAAGGTAACTGGGTTGTGGCTGACCTAGAGATATGATCCAGAGCCCAAGGTGGACACAGCCGCAATACCATCTTCCTTCCCCTTGGCTCAGCCTGGGACTTGCCGCTACTGCAGAGAAAACACCACAGAAGTGGGAAGTATTTATGTGGCTGAACCAATGCATGATTATAAGATTTCAATGCAAATTTTCTGCCCTATGTTCCCAGTTTTAATGACATCTGGGCATCAAAAAGCTCAGTGAAACAATACAGTGCCAGACCCAATCTCTAAGGCAAGATGAATAGGAATTGATGGGAAGCAAATGAGAATTCCCTCAGTTCTCACACCCAGGTCATTATTTACTTACCATATCCACTTTCCCCTCTTTCCCTTCCACCTACACAACCAAATCTCAGCAAGATCTCCAGTGGGTGTCTGATGATTTGGTGACAACTCTAGGAGCTAAGCCCTTCGGGACTTGACACTAGGAGCAGAAATTACCATTGTGAAATATGAGATCATATTCACACAGTGCAGGAGGAGAGGAGGTAGGCTGAGCAGAGAAGTTGCACCAAATCTGCAGTATTAGTCATATTTCTCCTGTTTTCAAGTTAAAATCACTGGCTTTCCAGCTTGAATATTTAGTGTGGAGCAGCAGAGCAGCAGCGAGACAGCTGCAGTGATGAATTTTTATTCCTTTATTAATAGGGAGATACAGACTCTGTACAGAAAATGGTGAATAAGAGTGGCAGGGGAGGAAGAGAGGAGAAAAAGCTAGCAGGTGTTTCTGGTGCTGGGAAAACTGCTCATATTGAAGGTAACAGTGTAAATTTAATTTCAGTGACACATACACCCACATTTCCCCACAGCCACTTTATCCCTTGCACAGAGCTTGTCCATTCTTGAGGCTCAGGGACAGTGCCTGGGCACAGAATGCTGCTGCAAAGAGCAACTAGTATGGCACTGCTGGGCAGCTTCATGTGGGCTCCAGCACTAACAGTGCTGTGCAACAGCTTCTGCTAGGATGATGAGGCTTGTTCCCGTGTCTAGGGGTTTTTTGTCTCTAAAATGCCAGCCAGAAGCTGGTTATTCTCCTGCCTTCTAGCAGACAACAACAATAAAAAAACCATCCTCCACTCTTTGAATTATGTTTTTTCTTTAACACTTTGCTGTAGAAAATGACTCTCTTTCATAAAACTAAAGATCGACACTTCTGTTACTTAGAGTAGCACCTGTATCTCATCCGTGGCTTGCTTGGCTTTAGTTCACTGGGAATGCCTGAGATAAGAACTATATTTTTGCCACCTGAATATTCAATAGAATAAATCCTCTGCAGTGACAGTATGCTGAAATCGTTGAAGCTAATAATCATCATGCTCCTAGGGACTATGGACTGAAATATACAGTTTAGAAACTCCCTCTCCACCTCTTGCTTAAAGTCTCCTAAAACCAGTTTCTGCCTCTCTGTGCTGTCACACGGCATGATCAGACACATCTGAAGAGGACCGCAAATCAGAGAATTTAATACACACACACATAATATACTGGTTTGGCAGTTATATGGATTAAGAAGTTCCTGTCCCGTTCCCTTGCTGTTTCTTCCCAGGCCATGCCACTGCTCACTGCCTCCTCAGTTGTGCCTGAAGAAAAGAGTTCATAAGCCATGATGCAAATCAGACACTGAACGATCTGGGCAAAAAAATAACTCTTTTTTTTTTTTTTTTTTTTGTTTTGCACAATGAACTGTGTACTAGAAGATAAAAGAGACTTTTTCCTACGGGAATAATACAGTTTCCCTACATTGCTGTTAGCTTGCCACAAAACGAAGTTGAAACAAAAATAATCCACTGACTTATTTGAGACTGTTCTTGTGTCTAGAGGGTAGGGGAGCCAAGTAGGTCATCAGAAAATGTTCAGCCAATGAGCCTTCTCTGGGTAAGGACCACAAAGCTGGATTTCATCCTTGCATGGCTGATCCCAACATCTGCTTTCACCCAAGCCTATTATGAATTGAATAGTAGTCCTTTAAAACGTATCCAGCTCAAATTCACTGTTACCCCAATGGTGATGGTTTTTGTTGTACAAACCATGCGTGCAGCTTTCCAGAAGTGTTGTATCAGATGAGCACTTCTGTCCAAAGAAGGGCAACAAGGCTTGTGAAGGGCTTGGAGAGTATGCCCTATGAGGAGCGACTGAAGGAACTGGGGCTGTTTAGTCAGGGGAAGAGGAGGCTGAGGGGAGACCTTATTGCTCTCTTCCAATCCTGAAATGTGATTGCAGCAAGAACGGGACTGGTCTCTTCTCACTGGTGACAGGACAAGGGGAAATGGCCTCAAATTACACCAGGGGAGGTTCAGGTTGGATATCAGGAAAAACTTCTTTACTGAAAGGGTTGTTAAGGACTGGAACAGGCTCCCTAGGGAGGTGGTTGAGCCACCATCCCTGAATGTTTTTAAAATCTGTTTGGATGTGGTGCTCAGGGACATGATTTAGTGGTGGGTAATTAGAGTTAGGGTAGTATAGTTAGGTTTCGGTTGGACTTGGTGATCTTGAAGGTCTTTTCCAAGCTGAGCAGATCTGTGATTCTTACCAGGTGAGGTCTCACAGCAGATAGGCTCTGCCCCAGAAGCCGCTGTGCCATGACCAGGTCTAGCTGCCCCTCTCCTGAGCACTTCAGAAGAGAGCCACAGGCTGGTTACCAGGGGTAGGGCTGACAACACTGCTCTTCTGCAGCCTCCAGCAGTAAGTGTGAGGGACAGCATGAGGAAGCTGATGCTCTCGTTAGGTATTTTGGGAGTTTCATGTTGGTGCTCTGATCCTAGTGCTTTGCTGACATAAGGACTGCAGTGCTGAACAAATCCCTTGCTGCTGAATGAAGTAATGCAGACTGGGCAACGCTGGGCCACCCTGGCACAATCCCTTAACAGAGAGCAGCAGGGATACACTTGGAGCTCTTTTATCCCAGCCCTGTGAGCTGCTCCTGCCCTCACTTCTCTAGGGCTGAGGTATGTATGTATACTTTTGAGATACAAGGAGTCTCACAAGGACAGATCAACTCAGACTTCAGTTGCTATGGCTGGGCTTCAAGAGTGCCTAACTCATATCCTCACAAAGAGCTTGAGATTCTGTGAAGAAAACCCAGTTCCCCAGGGTATGAATGGGGGGTGGGAAGGGCCTCTAAACACTAAAACAAGGTCACCTGCAGTTTAGGGAAAGGTAAAAGCCACATCAGAGCTGGAAGACAAAGAACTGTTGGTCAAAAAAGGATTAAACAGACACAGAGGAGTATTCCTTTACCCCTTGAGAAAGCCTAGGGCAAGAGAGTATGTTGAGGGCAGGGCTGGTTTGCAGAAGCACTCAGAATAGAATTAGAGCCTTTCTGACTGTGTTTAGGACACAAAAAGTTGATATGGCAAAACATATTCCTTGTATCTACACTGTTAAAGTTCATGAACTGCACAGACAGCAGAATCTGGAAATTGTTTGACCATCCCTTACATCCTCCAACATGTCCTAGGAGAGAAAGCTCTGAAGGGAAGTCTGAGGCCACAGACAGTGAATTGAAGGTGTGCCATTTTTTGAAAGTAACCATAAAAATGCAGGGGATTTACAGGCACTGAATTTTGTCACAGTTAAAATCAAGAAGCCTTGTAAAATGAAAATAAGTCACATAGCTGTGTGCTATGCAGCACTGAAATAAGGACTCCAGCCATTTCTGTGGGGGAAGGAGAGGCACAGTTACACTATTCTCTTACTGTGTTTGCTTAAAAAGTACAGGGCACACGATGAGTTTGTCCTTTCCTATTTACTGACTCCAAATTTTTCTCCCTTCTAACACTATATCCAGACACCTTTCAGGGGAACTCCATTTTCTAGCTCAAGTATTTGTCAATTTGCTTTTCCAAGGCTTGTAGCGAAGGGCCCCTGGATTTGTTGGGGGAATATGGAGTTGTACAGATGTTATTGCAGCAGTTACAGGGATAACAGGTCTTGGCACCCACTTTTCTGGCTCCACAGTTTCAGCTAGGTCTGTCACTCTCTCCTGGCCAAAGATGTAGCTCTGAGAAAGGAGAGCCTGGAGTCCTGCAGACATCTGCAATCCTTGTGGTGCCCCTCTGGGCAGGTATCCCCAACCTGAACAAGAAGCAAGCACTGCCCAAGTTCAAAGCTGGGCCAGGACAAAGCCCAGTCCCCAGAGTGACCCTCCAGGGCCCCAGTGCTGAGGGGAGGGCCAGGAAGAGCAGTGCTGGGGACCAGGAACTGCACCACATCCAGACAAGGCTGGAGCACAGCAGAGAACAGGGAAACTTTGGAAGACACAGGAGGGAGAGGTGGAGGGAGGTACGGCAAACCATGAATTAAGGTAATGCACCTTCAGTGTGCTCTCTGCAAGCACTCCTCAATAATAAAACTAATGAGGTTGAGGGGGATTTCAGTTTAATTTGCAGTTTCAACACTGAGGTTAGGCTAACCTAGCATGCTGGATCTGCATACTCATCACATATGGAGGCTGAGATCTGATGTGATGGGACCAGTTCATACAGAAACAACTGCTTTCCATTCTTCCCCTCTTCTTGGGAGTGCACTTTTCTTCACCTGAGAAACTGTGGAAAAATTCTCACCAGCAACAATAATCAGGAATTAACACTGTAATATATCCAAGTCCCTAGATCTCATTGTACTAAACACGACTGTCTCTTCAGCGTGTTGACTGCTCAGCAGATTTGGCATAAACAATTGGCACTGGTGGGGTTGCACAGTAGGGCAGCTTGTTACTGCTCATCAAATACTAGCAGCTTCCACTGTGTGCTGTAGAAACCCAGAGAAAAGTGTCTCATCTCATCCAGTTCTCATGTGTGATTGTATCAGCATTTTTCTGAGACACAGTTAGTTGGGTTCTGGTACAAAACTGTCACTCCACCTTTGAACAGATGATAGTAGCATTTCACCTACCCCCAATGAAAGAGACACTTGCTAGAGATTAAATCTCAAAACCCTGTCACCCTCCACCAGTTTTAAAGTGCATGAAGTACTAAATCCTGCATCTCTGGCAGTAAACAGCGTGACAATTAGTGCCAAAAATTCTCCCTGAAATGCTTATTGTAAATGAAATGCTTGAGACTGCCCCCCAGACTACTAATCATAGCAGCAACATACAAGAAGGACCAAGACCTTCTCCCACCCTTCCCACATAGCTCTTTTCCTACAGACATGGGACTGGAAGAATAGCACTAGGGCCCAAACATAGGCACTTCTTGAAGGCTCCTGAGCTCCCCCCAGAAGAGGAGAACATGCCTCCCTTGAGCCACCAAAGGACGGAGACCCCCATATTTTGCTGAGGGAAATGTATCTCCTTGCCAGCTCCTACAAATGCTCCAAGTGCAAGTCCTGGAGGACACTCTGCCCCAGTCCGAGGCTTTTAGATACACATTTAGAAGCCACCTGGAAAACTGAGTTGATATTTTGCATACCTGTCAGAGCTTCTGTAAGTTCACACATTTTTGCTTTCACAGTAAGAATATGCCAAGAAATAAAAATAATTACCTGTAGTGATTGGGCTTATGAAGCAAACACAGGAGCTGCAAGCAGGATACTTGCTGAACTAGAGAACCCTCTTAGGACACTACTCCTGATTTACAACATTTAACAACAAACTTCAGCTCCTAAAAATTGTGGCTAGTGTCTAAAAAAACTGAGTCAGGCAGCAAATAACAGGGCATAAAGGTCTGCCTACAGTGTGTCACTTGTAAATGAAACAACTCGGAACTCCTTGAACTAGAAAATAAATCAGCAGCACGTACAAAGGAGTAGAATCAGTGCCACTCTCACATGGCATGTGAAACCCTAGCCTTCAGGTACAGAACGTGTGGTTCAGCCTTGTGTGCTGAGGGACCTGAGAAAATATTCAGCAAAGCAAGGCTGGCTCCCATACACTGCTCTGAGCAACTCCTCAAGAAGGTGAAAAACACTTAGAAGGAGAACTTACGCTGTAGGGATCTGCTGTGGAAAAAAAAGGGAGCATGCTACACTATTCACAGATGCAGTCTCAGTAGTCAAGTGCTCACCAATGATAAGGGTTCCC
This sequence comes from Aquila spilogaster, assembly GCA_024606505.1. Lineage (NCBI taxonomy): Eukaryota > Metazoa > Chordata > Aves > Accipitriformes > Accipitridae > Aquila > Aquila spilogaster. The sequence goes on from JANHGO010007631.1 coordinate 36,031, forward strand.
ATCTCATCTTCTACTCCCTACTTTTATTCCTGCTTCTGTTTCCCAGCTCATCCTTTCACAGCGAGCCATATCTAGCCCTCAGGCTACCTGCCAGCAGGCCATTCTCATTCACAAGGAGCTGAAGAGAAGGCACAAAGCCGGCCAGTCAGGGGCATATTAACCAGGTCTCGCAGACAGCAAGCCTCTTTCTGCCCTCCCGGAGTCCATTCAGGGCACAGATTCTTGGTATGCAGAGAAAGACGTTGGGTATTTCAAAGCAGGAAAGGCATCTGTGCTTGCTTTTGTCTGAAGATTTAAGCACCGGTTATATGTTTGTCCCAGCAGATTTAGTCAACAAGAGATTTAGTGAACAAAGAAAGGAAGGCCAACCTGGACAGAATGGGGCTGGAAGGAAGGCAGCTCAGGTTTCCAAGGCAGTTACATAGGAAGCCATCATTAGGTGCTGCAAAGTGCTCTCAGAGTTTCATGCTGGAGCTACACTCAATGCAATCGATGCCAGTTGTTCCATCAGTTTCTCTAAGATACTTGTCAGGCTGCCTGACAGGAAACTGTAAATTGGCACCAGTTCTCCATTCCTGAAAGCAGCTGATGCTCTTTTTTAACACACATTCCCACTTTCTGATGGATGTTGGTCTGATAGATGTATTCTGGTGGCAACTGGTCTGTGGGAAAACTTGACAAAAGATAAAATAGGAAGTTCTTGCTTCGCACAGTGATTACTCACAAATGAGTTGCTGAGACTCAGGACTTCGGCTGTCAAGAAGCTGCAGTGGGTGCAATTCCCTTTCCCACACAACACTAGTTACAGTAGCACCGAGGGTACTGAAGGTGAGTATGGGTGCTATCATCAAGTCATCCCACCAGAACTAGTTGGTTTTGAGCATCCTTTCCAGGACACTTAGGTGACAGTTTTACTGTTCTTCACCACGTCATAGAGCAGTCCAAGCCATCACTACATAGCAATGTAGTGATGGCTGTCTGGAAGGTGCAGACCCTACTCTCTTTTTGATTTCTAAGCCAAGAGGAATGCTTGCTACCAGAATCTGGGTTCAAGCAGTGCACGCAATACAACTCCTTGGAGATGAAAGGCTGGAGTGGAATAGTATGGATACTCCAAGTCACCCAGAATGCAGAGGTAAAAGCAATCTTTGCTTGAGCTGCAGAAGTATGGGAAAAAAAATGCTCAGATGCTCCAACTTCCCTGACGCAAAGAGTTGGAAACATAGTCACATTTCCATTTTTTGGATGAGAAGTCTTTAGGATGGTGCACTACAGCAGTTGCTGTAATACAAGAGGTGCTGTGGGTTTATGGAGAAAGAAGGACACTAGGGATAAATGGATTAAGGCTGTATCACCTCTATAAAACCCAACTGTTCCTGGCTGCCCAGAACAGCTTTTTGGACACAGTTGTGAAAAAGAGTGGTTTATAGAGGTATCCTGAGATTGTTAAATGACACTAGGATTCAGAAATATGTTGTGAATAGATGCCCTGCCTGTAAAATCTTTCAGCTGCCAATTAGGACAACACTGAGCTCCTTCCTCCAGACATTCTCACTGTGGTGCTCATAACACTGTCTGTGCCTGCCTTGCCAGGCAGTCCCAGGGATTTAGGCACCAACTCCACTACAAGGGTTTTAATTCCCGTGACCTGAAAATCTCAGCCACCATGTCCATGTTTCCAGTGTTCATTGTTCATATAGCACTGAAAAGAGCAAGTTATGCAGACAACTTAGCTACGTATACAGATGTTATCTGAGTATATTTGAGCCAAGGGGACTGGGCAGCCTGGGATAGAAAAGCCTTGGAAGAAGATCCCCACAACTGTTTACATCCATTCCGCACAGGTATAGAGGCCCTTTAATCTAGTCAGAGAGCTGTTTTCTCTGTTCTGGTTCTGAGTTTCACAGTTCATGATGGGAGTTTGTCCAGTGTTCAATGAACAGGAGAGAAGGGTGCATGAAACAGCAAAAAGAAGCAAAAACATTTAACAAGGACATAGTAGTTAATAGAGATTTAACCATATAATTTAAGGTTATTTTGCTTTTCAAAGTAGTTTTGTCACTATGTAGGGATAGTTTAGAAGCCATTAACACTGGTGTGTTCCTCTCTTAACAGAAGCAGGCCTTAAAATCCTCTGCATAAAGCAACTCTGTGCTGGTCCTGGACTCTTTGCTTTCCCAGGGCACATGCCTGCCTTCCCTCTTGCCAGGGAAGAACTAGGAACAGACAAAGAAGAGTTCCAAGTGCCATGGCTAGAGAATCTGGTCACTGACAGACATGGAGCAACTTGTACAGGAGCAGCTGGGCAGGGCCAGTTGCTGTGCCAGCTGCTGAACAAACCCTCTGCATTTCCTTCCCCTCTGCTGCTGCCTCCCACACACTGTGCTTACAAGGGCTGCATTACTGCACCAGACACTTCATTCCGTGCTTTGAAAGTCCAAGCTAATTGAGTGACAAAGTCATTCTTCCTTGCATCTCCCTTACTCTAAAGCTCCTTTCATGTTCTGACCTTCTCTTCTCTGTCCTTCTCAAGGCCTGGCTACGCCAAGACCCAAAAGGGCACACAGAGGGGCAGCTGTTCCCTTCCAAAGGAACAGTGAGGCCTCAGCCTCACTGAGCAGTATTTTGGGAATTCCTAGTGGGAATCGGGAGGGAAATGCCAGCATAGCCAGGCTCCCTGGGCAGAGTGCAGCCCCTCCACAAACACTGTGCCATAAAAGAGCCTGCACTGTTCCCCTTTTCTTTATCCAAGGGCAAACTTCTCATGCTCCACCAGCAAGCTGCAGGTTACAATTACTTTGTCTGATGCTGTTCCCCAAAGGCTCAAACATTAGGACTGAGGCTCTCCTGCACAAACTGCAAAAACATGAGCCTGCTTTTAGACTGAACACAATGTAAGAGAAGGGCAGAACAGAAAGTACAGATGGGAAGGATAAGGCTTCCAGGAATCAGATAATATTACTCAGGCTGGACATAGTGACGAGTGTTACATGAATCACCTATCCAACTGCTTAGTTCTGATGAAGCAGTTTCTTAGAAGCAAAACAATAGTAAAAGTTAAAAAAGAATTAAAGGAATTCAAAACAATCACAAATAATTTAAATAAGGGGAAGTATGATGCTTAAATACATTAACCCCCAATTTGCTACTAATGCCAATCTTGCCCCAACAGTAGATCAATCTCTTATATTGTTTTGCTTTCACAAACTTTAAGCTTTTCTATTCCTAACATCTCTGCACAGCCCACAGTGCTGGTCTTGCAGTCCCTTCTGCCAGATGTGGTCAGACATGCTGATCTTGAAAGAGCTGATGATCTCAAAGATTTTGTACAACCTAAACGATTCTGATTCTATGACTCTCAAGGCTTATATCAAAGAGACAATAAGCAGAACTGTATGGTCACCATGATTCCCATCAATGAATGCCCAAGTATTACTTCCTAAGAAGATATGTGTTTTGGCACCAATATCCTCTCTTTATATATCCAAATATCCTATTTGGCACCAATATCCTCTCTTTCCTGTTACAATCCCCTATTCTCATCAGTTCAAGAGAGCACAGACCTGTGGTTGTCCACATCAAAGCACGAACAAGCAACATCTGAGACAATTTCCATTTAGGCTCGCACTGATTCATGACGTGGTATCTTCCCATCATAATACACAGATAATCTCTGCAAGTGAGGGTTTCTTTCTGCAAGAACTGTCAAAGTGTACTGTTGCATTCAAGCTCCCACATGGCTGATTTCTCTCTGCGTCTCCCACATCCTCCTGTCTTAAACTGATGATCCCTTTTTCCACCTCTATACTAACCAGCACAATCCACCCCACAGACCATTCATCCTTCAAAACACTCCCATTCGTCCTTTCCAGAGGAGAGGGGGAACCTCTGCTCAGGCATCATACAGCACACACTGCAACAATAAATGGCAGCATTTCCTGTACTATGAACAACTCAGTGCCTAGAGCTTCTCCACAAGGGGAGAAGAAGACGCTGCTGCCTTGTTCTATGTTCAACATAGAAATCAGGTACTACTATAACTTGTATGATAGTCCCAAAAGTGAAAGGGAGATAGCTCAACCTTAGCTTTTAGACATGATTATTAAGTACTATAAACACCATGTTAATTCCCCAGAGTAAGTGGCTTCATTTCCATGGGAGACTTCACAGACTTTACTCCTCTACAGACCTCAATGAAGAAGAGCATGAGATAAATGCAAGTATACACTGCAATATAACATTATGTCTTATGCAGCACTAAATTATCTGCATATATATGTACACATACACATCCATATTTAATATCTTTCTATGATAAATATTAGAGAAAGAACTAATACATGCATAGAAATTACTCTTCTCTTGCAATGAAGCTAATTATCAAAAGGTGAAATGCATGGATTCTCTTTATTAGCTTATACCCTTCTGGAGCGTTGATTTTAGTCTAAGAAGCAATGGCAAGCTCTGTTTTGAGGGTACAAGGGCTACTTTGCTCCTCAGACTTTCTTCTGTGTAAGCATCCAAAAGAAAACCATCTGGCTGGAAAGATGGCTACGCTATCAATTATCTGTGCAGATGCACTTTCAAGGGAAATGATATCCTTTCAGGGTTTGGCTAGCTTGTTTAGACAACTGTACCAGGAGAGGATTTTCTTTAAGGATCCTAAGAGTGTAAAATTTCAAGACAGAATATTTGTAAAATAACAAAAATTAAAAGGTCAAACAGAAAAGCGAAAGGCAAGCTGGCAGTAAGCTGTGCTATCAATGGCATACATTGTTCTGCCAGGAATCACTAACAGGGAGGTATTCAAATCCTTAGATAAGTAAAGAGAAAGACCAAAGAGAAAGAGATGTTACCTGATAAATTTGTGGAGTGCAGAAGTCAACAGGGCAGTTGGGGGAACAAGCAAAAAAAATGTAGAAATGATTCCCACATGAACCACAAGTTAAGTACTCAGACAGTAAGGATCTCCAAAACGTGACCAGACTTGGTTCTAACATCTAAAGTCATAACTGACTACTGCCAGGCAAAGGAGCATTGCATCCACAGCACTGACTGCTGATGTCTCAGCACCTCTTCTGTTCTCTTCCCAAGAACTGAGGAGGTGAAGTACAGTGAATGAGTACAGCTGGCTCTCGTTTACTAGGACTAGGTAATGCTCTCAGAAAAAAAACACAAGTTTGAGATCAACAATCACCTTCACCTGATCTCCGGTGTGCTATATGCACCTGCTGAAAATTCCCCATTATTGCTTATATACCACAGGCAACACAGTGGTGAATACCTGCAACTGTTAGCAGAATAAACATGGCCTTTTGGCATGAAAGTAAAAGTATTCTTGAAAAGTGTTCAGCTGAGAGGAAATAACTAGTTCTCAAGATGTGCTTCTGATCTCTCCCAATTTCTGCGACAAGTCCACTTCAAAACACATTTCTCAGTTTGAACTTAGGCCTCCCATTTAATACATAACTGATTTTACATCTTCACAAAACTCTGCCATGAGGGCAATTGCCTGAACAGACAATTGTTGCATTCTTTCCATACAGTTTGAATAAATGTATTCAAACTTACAGTAATTCTGATCTCTTTTGGAGTTGTTTGTCATCATGCAACACAGTATTCAAAATACATTAATAGCCAAACAATTCCATTTGAAATGAATAACCTGATTTTTAGCAAATAGTTGTATTTTCAAATTCTACACATTTAAGAAACTCCATTAGAATCGATTGATGCTATTTCCATCTTGCTCACCACCAACTGGACCAGTCAGCTGCAGTACAGTTCATCCAAAGAAGGGTGAAAAGTATGAGTAAATATCAGTTGCAAGCACTTAAAGCCAGGAAACTGTAAACTACCTCTAATTACAGATACATGTCTATACCTACAGTTATTAGTTACAGCTGCTTCTCATTCTTGTATCCTGGAAAAATTATATTGCTGCCATCTCCTCTAAGAAGTCCTGAACAATACAACTGCAGCTTGATGAAACCTATTAAACCTTCTGTGATCTACCAAGATTTTTGAGATGTTGCTGCAGAACTACACGTACTAGATCTTGCAAGTACAAGGACAAATTCTATCTGAAGATCTTTTTCTTTGAGCACAGTTGGCTACATATCTCAGAATTACTTCCAGAATATGGAACTACATTTAATTTTAGGGCTCTGGACCAAAATCGCTGCAGCCACCCAACCTAAGATGCACATCGCATGAGGTGGTACTCTTCAAACACTAAAATGTTTGAAAAATTGCAAGGGCTTACAGCCCAGTGTTTGGGCTCTTCAGCTTGAATATGTCCTGTGCCTCACAAGTCCCACATTTGTTAACAGTATTCAGCATCTCTCACTTAAAGTCTTCAACCAGCATATCAGTCTGGTCCGCACAGCACCCGGCACTGACCTTGCAAGCACAGTGAGATACAGCATCCACACAGCAGGCGGGAAACACAGTATCTTCCTCCTGATCTGACATCAACTCAGCAGATCACCTTGGGGAAGCCACGCCATTCCTCCATGCCTGAGCTTTCCCAGCTGTAAGATATGGATAAAAATGTTCTTTGAAGTCTATCCAGATCCTTTGATAAAGGACAAAGACTTTAAAACATTATTCTTGACTGCACACTCTTCAGGACATGAATTGCGTCTTTGGCATGGGAAATCCTCTAGCACACCATAAGTGCTAACTCTGCTCCAAAAAGAAAACAGCAGAGCTCTGCATCAGCTTATCATTACAGGCACTGGAAAAATACACTTCAGTTGCTGATACACTCCTGGATTTTGGCAAGTTTGTATGTTATTTCTGAACACAGTCGCAAATTGCTTTGAGTTCAAAGAATTATTCAGCACTGCTCAGGGTTATCTAGGAGGCAAGCCAACCTCCGGCTGTATCACCCCATGTCCTTGGGAATATTCCTGTGGTTTGATCTGAAGCTGAGTGGACTGTGAAGACACACAGCTGGATTTCTGGACATCATCTAGTACTGTATATGTTCTGATCAATGTACTTTACTTGCCAGGGAGATTTTTATTTTCTTATTTAGAAGAATGAATTTATGTCATGAGTATTTACATTGGCTCTGGGCAATCATTTTTCTGTTTTTCTCCTTTCCTTTAAAGATCATACAATATTTGTTCTAAAGCAGTGATGGTTGATGGAGCATGCACAGCTCCAGCTCAGAGCAGGGAGGGTCCTTCTTATGTCACTGCTGTCAGCTTAGGACAAAAACTGCGGTGAATGGGAAAAAATAAATAAATCTTTTGTTTTCCAAGCTAAATAGCCAAAAACGCAGCTAGAAAAGTTCCATAAAGGTTTAGCTTTCAGCAACACATAGTGGAAACAAAGCTGATTCCTCCTCTTGCCGTGCCCCCTGACCTCAGAGTTTTATATGTCACTGCTGAGAAGGCCTCCAGTCACGGCAGCCTCTGTGCACCGCGTTCCCAGGACTTTCAGGGTTTTCCTCGGGGGATGCTTGAGTTGGGGAAAAAAGGGCTTTAGCACCAGCCTTCGATTTAAAATAGCAGGGGGAGTTTACTGATTAATATTCATGAGGAGAGAACAGTCTGCTTTTTGTTACCGCCACCGTTTCCCATGCAAGGTGGGTTGAGAGGGAGGAATACATTAAGAAACATATCCTACTGTCACTAGTGCCACCACCTTTAGAGATAGAGAAAATCAGGAGCCTAAGCAGAGCTCAAATGGTAAATATTTAACAGGGAAAGGACTTCCCTCCTCTTTCTGCCCGTATATATTAAACTCATTATTTCATTTTAACAAGGGAACTGTGTTTTCCTCAGCTCTCTACCCCCACCCCTGCCCTCAATTAAATTCTGGCCTAAGTGGAGAGCTCCCAACGTGCTATAAATCCCCTCCACCACTAACACAATTGAATGTATTTCCCTGTTTGGTTGGTTTGGAGAGTCACTGCTAACACTCTTTTGCAAGTGGGAAATGCTGCTGCTATTCACTGGGGCACAATGAAGAGCAGACTGCTTCCTTCGCATTCACACTAAGAAATTTAGGGATAACTCATCTGAAGTCAGTGATTTTATACTGGCCTAAAGATGTCATATTGAAAAAGCATGAATGAGGCAAAGTATTTTTTAATACAGCTGCTAATTCAGGGTGCTTCTGGCTTTCAAAAGCACAGAACATGGTCCCCACAACAGCTTATTTGGCAAAGTCAGCTGTTATTTGCTAACTCCTTAGTGATAAGCGGCCTTAAGAGCTGCAGTACCTATCTCCATCTCTGATGCCAGAAGGAAGGAACTGAGAGACCTCCCTAAAGTACCTGGAGCAGCAAATTTACCTCTGTGCTCATGGTCCTCTAATAGCAAGGTAGAAGCAAAGTAGCTGAGGGGGCATCCAAAAGAATTACTACTTAACATCTTCTGTGCTGAGTGAAACACAGCATGCTGACGCAACCAGGCTTCAGCCACCACAGCCACACTGTCTGGGCACCATAACAGTGTGCACAGGGACACCCTGCACTTCCCAGACAAAATGAGCCAGGTGAGCTCATGCAGCTGAATACATTGATCCGAGCTAACCACAAACAGCCTACAGCTGCATGCTGCTGGGACCTCAGCTGGATGTTAACAGCATCACCTTAACTTCCAATCTTTCCTCTTACCTCCAAAGATCCCTGGTGAGCCAAAAAAGGAAGAGCGGGTGGTCCATGAATGACCCACCTGCCACAGAGGGCAAAAAGAGCTACACTCAGAGAACTGGCTTTGCCTGGCTGGCAGAGCAGGGGGCACACTGGGGCTGCATATCTGCGATCCTGGAACAGCCTCACTGTTTGACAGATGTCTAAATGCCTTTAAATGGATTGGTACAGCCAGCTTCACCTGGGGGAGGGAGGAAGGGAAGGAGGAAGGAAAGGATGGCAGAAGGAGACACAAGAGAGAAATTACTTGTCTCACCCACAGCAGCTGCCCCTGCCCCAAAGGTCTTGCGCTACCGCAATATCCCTCTATTCCTATAAGGCTCAGCCAGAACCTTTTGCCAGCGGAAACATTCTGGGTTTGCATGTTTACAGAGGCAAAACCATGAGGTAGTTGTACCAACTGAAGTAGTTTCACTTGTGTAGTTCTTGCTCCCCGGGAACAGAAACATGCTACTTTGGCACAGGACATCCACTACCACAAGAAGATGCATTCCTACTGCTAGGGCAGTAAAACTGCTCTGGTGGTGCAGATAAAGCAGATGGCGAGATGACTCCCTGCTGCGTTCGCAGTGTGTTGAGGTGGAGGCATGGCCTCGTGTCCAGGTGCTTACACAGCAGCTCTGCAGATGCTGCTCAGTTTGGCTGTCTCCTACAAGCTGCATGTAGCTGTGTATCACAGCTTGATCACAAAGCTGTGACTGCTGAAACCTGAGAAGTGAGGTTAGGTTCAGGATGGCATGGGGCATGAGCAGACATTGCATGGAGACAGGAGCGGGTCGCCTCGCTGTGCCAGCCGAGGCTAAGGGAGAGCTGAGCCCTTCCGAACAGGTCCAAGCAGATGAGGTCCCAGCTCACGCAGAGCAGTCTTCGCTAGGTTCACTTTGAAGAAGTATGCCTGACTCCAAGTTGATTGTGAATGCAGAGCACGACCTATTTTAAGCAGGTAGGCCAAGAAAACCTCCATCTCTCTGCCTGTAGGGACGTGTTTCAGAATACGGAGGACTTACTTTGAAAATGTTTTCCGTACTGTTTGATGTTGTGGAACCATCAGTGGGAATACTGAGAGCATTAGAAGCCTGGGTGGCTCATTGATTTGTTCTAGTTTTATTAAACTGACTAAAGTTCATTCAGAAGTAGTCTCCCTTCCCCACATTCAGCCACCTATTCTGAATGCTGTCTTGAGAGGGGCAAATGGGGAAAAAAAGGGAATTTGAAAGTTGAAAAATTTTCTAAATAAACCTTCGATGTGAAAATGGACTTAATAAAAGTGTATGCTATTTATATCACTATTCTGGGCTCACTAATTCTTCCTACTTAAATTCTAGACAAAACAGTGTTTGTGTGTGTGATGTTTCTAATGACCACACGCACACGTGTGAGTATGCGTGCTGAAGAAGAAAGATCCAAGGAGAATAAGCCCCCAAAGACATTAAATTTTCTTTTGTCAACCAAAGAAATCAATGAAAACTTAGACCACTGCCCTTTTTGTGAGCAAGAAGGTTGAGAATTACATTCCTGGTAACCTATACCCATCAAGTAATGATAGACAAATTAAATGGCCGAGGTCACACAAGACCAGCCCAGACTTTCCCCTTCCCCCAAGAGAAAGATGAGACACCTGTGGAGGTTTCCAAGGAACTTTACAAATGAAAGTAGAAGCTGTGAAAACCACCAGTGTTCAGCATCTCAGAGAGGAAACCGGGAGTGCACGAGGGCAGGTACAAACTGCTCAGGTCTGGCTAAAGAAGCGCAAAGGAAAAAGTGGGGCAGTGCTGGTACTGTGGTTTCTGGGGTATCTCAGCGCAGATGGGCCCTGCTGCCGAGTGGCATGGGTCAGACTGCAGAAAGCAGCAGGCTGGGATATAACGTGTAAGTATCTCCTTGGATCTGGTTCCAGACTTATCCACGCTGATGTGATCCAGAGATAAAACTTCAGAGAAGTCAAAAGATCTCCATCTGTACAGAACAGGTGTGAGAACTGAATCTGATCCCTCTCTTTGCTTCTTCTATTGCTGAAACATGAATTCATTTCCATGTAACTAATCCTGATGCTTAACTTTTATTATGGTTGCACTGAGAGACCAGGAGAGATTTAGAGATTTTTCTTCTCAGAAGGGCCTTTCTCCTCCATCTCTGTGTCCTAAGAAAAATGCCACAGATTTCATCTGCTACAGCTTTGCAATTTTTCTCTGAGAAGTACTGATAAAATAGCTTCCTTCCTCTCAGAAGGCCATTTAAAGGCACAAGCAGATTAAAATTCATAATTCTTCGTTCTGTCTAATTCTGAATGTATTTTAAGATGCATTTGTACTTGAAAAAGATCTTTTAAAAAAATAATTAATTGAATCTGTCTGGCTCTGTCATTCTGCTCTCCCATTCTCCACCCAGTGAATCAGTAAATTGTAACAAGAGAATCTGGCTAAACAAGTTCCTAATTCAAACGCCATCTTACGGACAAAGAAGTCTTTGAAAATAGTATCCGCCATCCGGCTCCTTGCGACGGAGCAGAAAGTTGTGTTTTTGCTGTTCGTGGAATTCATCTCTGCCGTCAGCACTGTCAAATGGAGTGCAGTACAGCACAGAGTGGAGTTTGAGGAGAGGAGGGGGGAAGGCCTCTGCTAAGGCAGCCCAGGGCAGGCAATTTCCTGCCAACTAACACCCGGTGGCTGATAGCACTTCTCCCAAGAATAGAGTTCCAGATAAGGAGAAATTTTATACTGGTTGATTCCAGGTTATTGATAGAGCTTCCTTTTCTAAGGTCTCGTCTTCTGCTCGCTGAAATAATCGGCTTCAGTGAAAGCGCTACAGGGTCTCAGACAGCACACAAGGCGAGCTTTCTTTGATCCCAGAATTAAATGAGTAGCAGAGGAGTCCCGCTCCCTAACAGGATGAGATTTCAGCTCTAACGCTGAGCGTGGAACTTGTCACGGCTCTGTGCGGGCGTCACTGAGCTGCAGCTCTGTGCAATCCATACTGCACACACAGCCAGTGCTGCAAAGTTCATTAATTCATCTGTGCAAAGTGGGTTCAAATTCAAACACTGTTCTATCCAAGGTGGTTAGATAAACAAATAAATAAAGTCATCCCAACTACTAGAAATCTACAAAACTGATTTCAGATGTCTAATCATGTTATTATAAAGCAACCCACTCTTTGCATCTGCGGTATTTTTAGGTTTTTTGCTTCTACTGTTTTCCTTTTGGAGTACCTGAGAGAAACAGAGCCCGAGGGAACTGAATAAAAGACATTTGTTCTATGTCTAAATATGAGGGGCATTTTGTATGAGGAGATCGGGCCCTTTTCCTTCACTCTCCTGCATCGTGTAGCTTCTTTGAGGAGCTGGTGGGAAGAGGTTAAAGGTTACCTAGAGCTGCCAGTAAGAGTGAAAAATGGTGGGTAGTGCCCCTGTTCTTGACTGCAAGTCCCTTTATTTCCCTTTGTCATGGCAATACCTTCCCAGGGAAGGCCTGAATGTTGCAAATTAGTGTCCCAACTTATCTTTCTAATTACTTCTTCAGGTGTAACAGTGAGCCAGCTGCTTGTGGGAACAAAAGAAACTGCTCAGCAGTGCCTATGCATCAGCATCTGTCACAAGCATTTTTAAGCTTATAAAGTATCTGGTTTGTTATTAAACAAAAAGAGTAACAGGATTTTCCTCCTTCTCTTGGGGAAGTAAAGATCTTGCTCTGACAACTTTGGACTGTTACAAAAAGTCCGGGGAAGAAAGCTCACCTTACACTGATATTTCTGAAAGCAACACAATTAGGCAGCAGATAAAATCAGATGTATGGGCTGAGCTTGAAGAAACAGAAAGTGTGCATTACTAAAAATGAGACAGACAGAAGAGAACCCCTGAGCACAGACCGGGGAGGCTGATTTCTGCTAGAGGTGCATGAACAAAAGCTGCAGATTTTATTTCCTAGCGCGTTTCTCAGGTGCAAAAGAAAACTGTTGGTTGGGAAAAGATACAAATGGAAAAGACTTGATTTTGGTGACCACGCACAGAAGAGGTCTCAGGAGAAAAGTTCAGTCCTTGTGCTCGTTCAGAACAGAAGCCTTAGAAACCTGAAACAAATTCCCTGGAGTGCTGTCATCTGCTTCCACTTCCATGGCTTTTCTTGGGAAATGGGATGCTGCCATGGAAATCTTCCTTCCAGGTATAACGAAGCTGCAGTGTTCGGCAAGAATTTTCACCAATAAATAACTGAAGCAACTCGAAAGTCAGGACAAAAAGATAACTGAACATTGTTCAGAACTTTCTTTGTAACCATAGACAACACGGCTTGAGACGGGATACCAAACCCATCCTGACAGATGATGGTCCAAGAAGACAGACGAGCTAACCCAGCCAAGGCTGACCTGAGCAAGCTGCTAAATCCAGCAGGCACACGAACTGAAGCAGGAGAGTCTGATTCAAAGTCTACTGCAGTGGAAAAATCTCTCACAGAACACCATCAAAGCAGACTGAACTCTTACTAACAATATAAATTCGTACGCATACACACACATATATATGTATTTATGTGGAATTTGTGGCCAAAAGGTCCTGTGCAGCTATGCACAAGTGCAGAATATGAGCTGTAGTGAGGTGAAAGAGCTGAGCACAATGGATGCTGGGCTGTCCTGCATGTATGGCTCTGAGTGAAAACAGAATTGTGGCTATTTGGGTCCAGCAAGGAATGCTGAATTCTTAAAAATTAGGCCTCAAGCTTTATTGTGAATCTGACCATGGGAACGTACGAGTTTTCATTTTCATCACTGACAGGAAAATCCTGTCACTAAAAAACTGTTTAAAGAAATAAAAAACCTGCAATGCTATGTTTCAAAACAAAATAAAACAACAACAACAACAAAAAACAACACTACACCCCCCCAAAACAAACAAAATAACCCAAACCAAAACAGCTTTTCAGTAACAAATAAAGGGAACAACCTATTTCTTTATTTTATTTTTGTTCCAGCGGGTGATGTCTACATCAGTACTGCAGTGTAGAGTAGTAGTAAATTAGTGAAGCAAATATTAATCCACTAAGCACCCACACTTCGTAGGAACTGGTTTGCTTTCCAGATTGGTTTTGGTGTGGGCCAGCTTGACCCCTTCTGCATGCTAAGCCACAACTGGCTCTGGATGCAACTTAATGAGCTCCAGTAACAGGTCTGAGTCAATGCCTGGTCCTCTGGGCACATTCAAAACATGTCTTTGTGGGAACATTTGGTTCAAGCAATCAGACCACCTAGCCCAAAATAAATCTCAAAACCTTCAACACAGTGTGTGTACAGGTCTCAGCACCATGTAACTTCAATCTACTAATCCACTCACATTACAGTAAATTACTTTAGACAGTGTCTCACTGACTCAAAATATGCCAAGTGCTTACTATTCCCTAATGAAGAGCTGTAGAGCTGTGATTCCAGCTCCAAGCAAATGATTACAGCCAAACTGTACTAAATAAATCAGTGTTTATGCCAAGTCACAGGGAACAGTGCAGCAGATTAGGCACTCATTATGGATTAATTTCCGATCTACAGACCAAACAAAGAACAGATGTGATACAAAAGTTTTCACTTAAACAAACCCGTTAAGGTTCTGGTCATATTATGACAACAGCTAATGCATTCTTTGTGTTTTTTTATGACTAGATAATCCTTAATAATGTTGTATTTTCTGTTTGTTTGTTTTCTGTTTGTTTGATAGTTTACATCATCATCTCACCACAGAATAAGAAGGAAAAGGTAAAATTCAAAGTGTTTTCAAAAGTTCATTTCAAAATCATCTGTGGAGAGCTCTTTGTTGGGCGCTGGTGTTGTGGCAGCAGAAGTAATTCAGATACCCAAACCAGTTCATTCAGGACCACACTCAGATGAGGAGGCTGTTTTTCCTCCCTCTCACTCCCTAGACTTACCTGTCAGCGTCAGACCTTACAGATAAAAAGTAAAAGCCTCTGCATCAGAAACAGACTATTCTTCTAGAAGGCAGTGAACTTTTTTCAACTACTATTACATATATGGGATAAGAAAAACATCCTGGAAGTTTCAGACAGCTTCAGATATCTATAGCTTAAATACAAAATACTGCAAATATTTCTTCAGCTAATATGTAACTTTTCAACATACACTCAGTATGTTGTACGTTTATATAGCTCAAGTATATATGTTCATTTCACCAGAAGAGCTGACTTTCACATTCAGAATTTTCTTTCCCCTTTTGTGCATAAGATTTTTCCACTTGCTAAAAGCTAACTTCTACTGAACATGACCTATATTTACTGCACCATTATACAGCATCTTCCCTAGCAGGCTGTTCTCAGGAGGCTGGGATGCTGCATACTCTCTGCATACTCTACAGGTTTGTATTACAGATTTCGGCAGCTTCATTTCAGTGACAGAAGGCAACAATATGGCAACCAGGTGGGAATTATGTTAAAAGCAAGTTACCCGAAGGACAAAAGGCAATCCTCCTTTTCCTTCCAGTTTCAGGTCACAATCCTGTTAAGCTGCATGCAATCACCTAGATTAAATGAGACTCACACATTTATGTCTTGATACTAAAGGGCCTCACCCCATTCACTACAGAAAAGCTGCCCAACCAGCTTATTTTAGGCAGTGGGGGCTTTGCGTACAGTGGGCTCACCTGCTGACCAGCAAGGCCATGTAAAAATGGTCTTCTGGAGACCGTGACAAGACTTCTACACCAGAGACTGCCCTTGCCACACAGTGTAGTTAAGCTGGGTAAACAACAAAGCAAGAAGAAGCATGTCTTGCCTTGTTCCACTTTCATACACTTCCATAAAGTGTGGCAGCGACCTGCTGCTCCATCTCTTCCAGCTCACAGTTACCTCCACTCTGCTTATAGAGAGGAAAAACTGAGAAACAAAAGGCCCTACTTCCATTGCCTTAATGCAATTGCTAAGCAGCAGGTCTGTGTTCCAAGGAGTCATCTGCCAGGGAAGGAAAACAGAGGGTAGGTGAGCAAGGCAGGTACTGAATGAGGTCAGCCAAAAGTTCCCCAAAATGCAATACTGTAATTCAAACAGAGATGTGAAGGGAGAGGAAGTGAGGCAGGGAAGGCAGACTGCTTTTCCAGCCTGGCTGATGACTAATCTAAGTTTTGAAACATGCTTTTTGCCTGTCTTTGAGAGTCAAAGGTACCACGTACCTACGGCACATGTTGCCATCTGAGTGTTCAAGGTTAGAAGCTTCATTTGCAGCCCTTTGGCAGTGTGGGAACCAGGGCTACCCAGCACCTCACACTGGGTTTACCCCTCTGAGACAGCACGAGGGCTCTGGGGAGGCTGCAGTAAGACACCCATCTCCAGGTAGTCCAACTTCTGTGCACAGCCCGCAGACTGTATACATGGAGAGCAGGAAACATTCATTTTTTTGTTTGTTTGTTCTATCTGTAATTTCAGCAGCTGCTCAATAGCTCAATGAGATCTCCTTCAGAGCTTTCTGACCAAGCAGCTGTGAGCCCCACCCTGCAGACCAGGATAGACAACAGTTTTGTTCACATCCACCTTGTTTGGGGGAGTTTGAGAGCAGGATGGTTGGCCTCATCCAATGTCCTCACTGAATGGGATGGGCCACATTCAGATAGTCCCAGAAAGAAAGGTAGAATTGAATGCAAATACGTGAAACTGCTACATACAGATTTGCCATTAAGCAAACACAGTAAATTAAGAGGAGATGATAAACTGGGAAAGAAGACAATGTGGAATGGGAAAAGTACTTCAAATCTTGATCCTGTGGAGAACTTCACACTAATTACTTTTGAAAAACACTGGGAATGAAAGGCTGCCTCAAGATGCTAACATTACTCACAGCAAAGTGTGGTTTTGACTGCCATACCATCCATCTGCTGCCTGATTTCTCCACATCTTGCAAACATCCAGTAGACAGATTAGAGCAAGGCTAACATGTCTGGGTTTAACTGAACATGCCCTCTTCTGCCCACAGATTCTGTCTGGAAGGACTTTCTTTACCTTAATATGGGAGTTCTGGGAGCTCAATGGCCCAGCTGGAAGTACTGTGTAGCAGTGATCCCCAGGTTACCCGATGTCCAGAAACCCCACACGTTTCCATGGCATCTGTACAGATCAGATGCACAGCCTGCAATAAAGTCCAGCACTTCCAAGAGATGTCAGAGTGCATGTTGGGATCAGCCATGAGGCTGGAGCAGAGTAAATCTAACATTTCCCAAAGCACTAGATTTGTGGGGCACGTGCAGACCACCTGTGTAATGCACCACCAGCACCACCTCACTATTTTTTTTCTCCACAAAACTTTTGCACACATTTCTGTCCGTAGTTCTCCAGAAAGAAGTATAGCAGCTCTGGACTAACAAAAAGATCCAGAGGAAAAGGATCTGATATAAACCATGATCACCATTTCTGCAGTAATGAGGAAGAGATTTCTGAACTTGGCACCTAGCAGCTCTGTTACTATCAAACATGGACCCAAAAGGGTTAGAAGTCTATAGATCCCACACTGGCATTGGGCAAGTGAGCTGTTGGTATGAAGACAGCAAGAAATATACTTCTGTGAATCTGTCAGGGAGGGGGTGTGAGGTGTTCTGCTGTTGGGATGTTCTGATGGGACCAGAAATAAAATATTAAGTTTTCCTTTCATTGGAAAGTAAAATGCAGCAGAATTTGATTTTCAGTGGACATCAGGGTGAAAAGGAAGATGCAGCTAAACCTTTCTAGTCTCTTTCTTGCTTCTGAAATAACTCAAAAACCTATTTAGAGAGAGAAGAAACTGCAGTACTTTTAATCATCACCAGCAGGTCTTTAACCTCACAGGAAACAGAAGAGGAAGGACAGATTGTAAAATATCCAGACAGACCAAAGGTCATTCTTCTTTCCCTTGGGATGAAACATTGCATTTCGCCTTCAGGACAAATATGCATCAAATATACACACTCTGTCACACAGAACATCCACATCTCTTCACTGTCACTTGATAGCAGTACACCAAGTTTACATTTAAAAATGGAGACAGGCATGGCAGAGGTGAGCAAGAAAGCAAAAGGATAGACAAAGAAAAAAAAACAAGACACTTCCCTACAGTAACAGAAGGATCAGTCCAAGCCAAACATATTTAGGAGCTGTGTAGTTAAGATAATGTACACTGTCTCAAAAAGCCCCATGCTGGAAGAGCTGCATACTTCCTAGAGCTCTCCAGCTCTTACCTCACTGCTGGTGGGCAAGCCTGTGGAGCAGACAAAACCAGTGCGGAGCAAACGAGGCTGCCTGGGATGGCAACAGGAGGCTGCAGGGCAACCAAACGTGCTACCCCACCACACCTCTTCACTGGGGCATAACATCTTGGCTGAAGGAGCACTGCACACCTTCCTGCCTGCATCTGTCGGCATACAGATGAGACCCTTTTTTTCTCATCAAAGCCTGAGGACCAACAAGGGCTGAGGGTACTCGGGGCTTGTTCCCTCCTGAGGCTCTGGCTCAGAAGGGATCACTTCACTGAACCAGCTCTACTTCAGGCTATTGGGATCTGCTTCCCTTCCCAGGCCACCGTGCCGGCTGGGGACCAGAAGAGCTCTCACTTTTCATAGCTCAGAGCACAGAAAGGGAGACGTTCATTTGCAGCTATATGAGCCTCCAGAAGAAGGGTGGAGATGGGCCTTCCAGCAACACACCACTGCAGCTGATGAGAAGGGGAGCTGTGGGCAGGAAGGAGGAGCTGAACACAAACAGTTCTTGCTGCAGCACTTCAGGAGCTCCTGCTTGCTCTCATGTGCTGGCAAATTCCTTAAACAGCAGGGAAAGAGAAACACTCTGCAAAGCTGCCCTTAAAGGGGACATTATCAACAAACTTACTCTCCAGCAATAACACCAAAGGGCAGATGACAAGACACGGTGATTTGGAACCACAAAGTGGCCAAAACCAGTGAAGGGGGCTGTGATCCCTGCTGCAGGGCAAGTGTTTGTGCCCTACCCACCTGCGAGTCCTGGTGGAGGAGTGAGGGCAAGTGGGCAGAACCCAATCACACCACATAAACAGGAACATGGAAAAAACATTGCTGCTCTCAGTTCCCAAGCCTGTATAAATAACGCTTGGAATCCTTGAGCTTTGACTGAGCTTAATCACCCATCATATGAACACTGCAAAACAGCAATCCCCAGTAACGCCCTATTCCTTGCTGGAGGCTGGGCTTAGCAGATCAGCTTTCTGAGGGCCCCTGGGTAGCCTGGCTGGAGGGGAGGGCTAGCAGTAGGGCAATGGCAGTGGAGTACTGGCACTGCTGTCCCTTTGCCAGGGGCTGGCACCGAAGTTGTTAACTCTCCCTTCGGGGAGAGAAACTAGGATTTCACATCCTGAGGAGGCTGGGCTTTTAGCAGCCACACCACAGAGGGTGGGGGACACAAACCCCCCCAGAGAGAGCCTGAGTGAACAGCTTGAGCTGAAGAAGGCCCAGAGGAATCTCTCACTGCTCCACACCCTGTAAATCCTTTGCTAATTGCTTTATTGCTGTTATTTGTGAAGATAAAGGAAAAGGATTAATTAACTATGTGGAGAGCACCAGCATCTCTCTCAATGAGCTTCATTAATTGATATGGGAGAGAGAAAAATCAATTAACAAATTCCTTTGCCTTCCTGATGGGTTTGGAAACAGAGCTCTGGCACTTCTTGTTTGGGATTGTGAATGGTGAAAACGAGCCTGCTTCCTCAGCCAGCTGGGAAGGATTCATTCATCTGTTTGCAGTGAGCTCCTGAAGCACGGTGCTGCACGTTGCAGACATTTTACAGTTCTGTGACAGCAAGCAGCAATGTCAGCAAGGTGACAATGCTGGGCACCAACTCTCTTTAATTTTGAAGCTTCACTTGTAGGAGAGCTACCTGATTGTGACAAGAAAATGTAACCAAAAATAATTATAACATGGGCACTAGTATCCTCTGACATTTTAAGCTAGCACGTGATTTCCTGCAATATATGAGAAGCAGCAAAAGAAGCAGAACAGTTAGGGAATATCATGTACTGCATGTGCTGGTAGCATTCTCATGTCTTCTTGAACCTTTCCACAAATGCAGAGCCAGGCACTGAGATGCCTTTCACGTGGCATACATATTAGCTGAAGGAAATGAATGGTCCCTGGGGATGAGGCCTCAGAGGGAAGGAAGTGTTTGATGAATGAGGTTAGAAAGGTCTCAGTGTAGCTGTGTCATGCCTCGGTGAGGGCTTCTACAGAAAAGAATGATGGTGGTTTCCATTGCCTACACAAACAAGGGAGGATAAGCAGCAGCTGTGCTGCAATATAAAAAAAACAAACAACCAACAACAACCATCAAAAACCCAGCTCACCCTATTTCTACAGTTTCATCTAAAAGCAATTGGAGTAAACCAGATGTAGTATATTCAATTGTTTAAGCACTATAAATCATTACTCTGTGTTAAAAACACAGATAGGGGGAGAGCTGTAGTTATCAACTGGGAATTACACAATTTGGATCTGATATCTTGGACAGTAATTCTTAAGTTTCACTGTCACTGTCTCCCAGGGACAAAACTAGTGAACAAAGGAGAAGAAGAGTGCACAGGCATTGAAATCGAGAAAAAAAACTGCAGAAGAGGGACAGAGCAAGCTAATAAATAAAACAAGAGCCTGAAGGGAAGAGCTGCTTTGTCAGAATATAAATATTTCCCTTCCTCTTTTATCTTTAATGTGGTGCGAGGAGCTTATTAAGGGAAGTGTAGCTCTGTCCCTGGAGTCCATCCACACAACCGTGTAGGGAGCTTGGTCCAACGCAGCCAGCACAGTCACTCACACATAAACTCTTCTCTGCTGGAAACAAACGTAACGAATGAAGCAATAAAAGGGAAAGTAGAATGCACTGCGGTCATTAAAACCCTTATCTTGCTGGCCCTGGTACTCCTCTGCAGGGATGGGCACAGTGCTGGCAGAGGCCCAGGCTGGGGATCTCAGTTCTCAGCTGCAGCACGGGCTGGGCAAGCTGCATCCTGCTGGGGATGCTCTGCTGTGGGGAAAAACCTGTGACAGCTTGTAATGGCGCCAGATTTTATTTGGGGGTGAATAAAGATAGTGGGGAGGTAAATAAAGAGGAAACTGCCAGTGAGTGACTCTTTGCATCTGCCCAGCTGCGTGTACAGCCCTCTGCTCCAACAGGACATGAAATGCTGTGGGCTGAGCCACCCTGCTGGCTGCTGGGCTCAGCCCTGCCAAGGGGCTGGACTTTGCCTTCCCCCACAAGATTGCGGATCAATAGCCCCTCTCTCAGAACTCTGGTTTCCGCTAATGACTTGGTTTCCTTCCCAGCATTGGCACCAGCACCTCCATGCCGGCCCTTCAAGATGTTCGACCATATGGCTGCACAAATCTGCGCCATCCGTCAAAGCATCCAGGGCAGGAAGGGGTACAGTTTCAAATTGCTGCCAGCAGATTCCTTCCCACTATTTCCCTTGCCTGAGCTGTCACAGATACAGGTGTCAACCTGGCTCCTTTACTGCCTCACTCTTTTCATCTACTTAAAAAAAAAAAAAAAAAAAAAAA